>VZSE01015366.1:365375-407125 GCA_013398275.1 Promerops cafer | reverse complement strand
AGCGCTGCCCCCGCCGGCAGCGCCGGGCCCGGGGCGGCGGCGCGCAGCAGCCCCCTGTGCCGGGGTGCCGCTGGCTGCCCGCGCTGTCAGCCCGCCTTCCCGGGGCGGGGAGAGCAGCGGGGCAAAGCCCCGGCGTTCGCTCGCTGGGAACCCCCGAGGCGCACAGCGGGCGGCGGACGCGAGGAGCCCCGTGAAATGCACGCGGCCCCTGCGCACCCCGGCACAGGAGGGACCGACGGGGAGCGGGAGGCAGCGCCCGCTCTCCCTCCTGCCCTCCCACCTCGTGGAAAGGTCGTCACCCCCGGGGCATGGGTCCAGTCCAGCCGGGTCAGTTGGGGCCATCAGCAGCCCTAGCAGTCCTTCCCAGGGTGACACTGCCGCTCCGATCTCAGCCCTCCCGTGGCAGTGTGCTCTTTGGTGGGCTCAGAGGGGGTCAGGACAGCCCGCTGGGAGGACCCGCTGTCCGTCAGGTTGCCTCTCTGTGCTGCCATGTGTTCCCAGCTAGGAGAACGTGTGAAATCAGGCATATCGGATTTCCTTCAGTTTGTGGTCAAGCCTTCTCCTTGTCTTCCCATTCCCAAGCACTATTGTCTTTATAAATATGCTCTATCTCCCCAGGTTCCTTGATGATGTGAATGCAGAAAAAGCCCAATTTTATGGTTTATAAATATGATTTATGGCAAAGCTGTCATCATATTAATTGCCTCCGATTTGACTGCCCTCTGCAGCTCTGTACAGCATTGCTTTTTTTCTAACTACACCTTTTGCTAGATCAATTTAAGGTTCAGCTAGGGTAAAATATAGCTCTATCTATCCAATCAACAACAATAATAAAAACTCCAAAGGCTCACCTCTCCCTTTTCCAACAGCTACCTCCTCTGGGTACGTTGATACACTCAATGCCACCAATGCATTAAGCAGAAGACACCCACGTCCTATGAAGCTGCATTGCTCTGCAGGGCTGACAGGAGTCAGCAGGTGGGTTTATGGGGGTATTAAAATAGCCCTAGAGATCTCTCAGAAGAGCAGGTTTTGCCATAGGCTTGCTGAATGCAATCTTCAGTCACTCTGTGGGTCAGAAGTGGACTTAAGTTCATGTTTCCTATGTGATTTAACTTCCTCTTTTGAGGAAAATCTGCCTACATTGAAGACTTTTGCCCTAGTGTTTCACCCAACATGCACATTTCTGTCTCCAAAATTATTTCAATCCCAAATACTCACTACCGCTCAACAAGCTGCAGAGGCAATTTTCTCTTGTCATGTGCCTGGACCAGTGAGCCAAACAGAGCCTGTGTGCTTGGGAACAAAGGTGAGCATTTTCTGAGTCATGAACTTGCTGCTCCACATAGTGCCTGCACAGTGGTGCAGGAGAACAGCTCACTCGAGGAGCACAATTAAAAGTTCAGGTTATTCTCGACAGCTTCAGTCGCACATCTGCTCCTCAGACAAAGGTGGTAGGTGCCTTCATGCTGGTCATTTTGGGAAACACTACTGCTCCTCCCACACTTCATGGAATGGAAAATCCACTTCTCTGTCCCCTGTGCCCGAACTCATCCCAATGACAAAAGAAATAAGCAGAGACTCCAGATACGGGGAGGAACTGAATCTGCCAAATACAGGATCTGGCTGGAGGCCCTGGCTTTTCTCTAGCCCATTCTTCAAGCAGTAGTCTTCTAGGCTTCTTCAAGGAGAGCTTGTTTCATCTCCCACCCCAATTAGGAGTATTTTTCAACTGTATCATGTTACTAATCCAGTTAATCTAGCTCATACTGTTGCTGAGGGAGGTTTCTGCCAGTACGGGGATAGAAAACAGTGGCCAGGGCTGTAGATAAACTTAAGACAAATACTCACAACAAGCCTGATGACAGCCTGATGTTACTGTACTTTTCTCTTGCTCCCCACTCTGTAGGCTGGTGGGTGTACCAGCACTGCTTTGTGCTCCTCATCCACTGAGAGGGGCATTTGCCCTGTAAACTGTCAGGCTTTACTGCAGATTAAAGGATGTGGTCTTCACAGAAAGACATCAAAAGCATTAGCCCAGTGTAAAGCCCTAGAAAGCACCAAGCTACAGTAACCTGGTGCATTTACAGAGTGGCATTAAACAAATAATGCTACAGGCTTTGAATTGATATGATAGCAAGTAAAGTGATAGCAAGGAAAGAACAGCCTGGGTCATGTTTCAGATCTCATGAAGGTTTTAGCACAGGTTTGAGATCTTTGCTTTTTCTCCTTAGCTCCTGCTGCCTTGAGCCTCTGATTTGGCTGCCACTACAGGGTTGCAGAGCAGGAGGGACCATGATACCATCCTGGGCATGAGGGAATGGATCTAGCAGAAAGTGAGGCTTTGAGGAGTCCTGCTGTTTCTCCACTGCTTTCTTTAGCATGCTGCTCTCATTGACCTGAGGATCCAGGGTTTTTTAATCCTACCTAATGCTGAATTTCATGAAGCTCATAAAATATTTCAGGGACTTGAACCAGCAAGAGAGTGCATAAGAAATATGTCCAGGAGGAAATGTACGATGGTCAGTACTTTTGCCTTCTCTACTGAATGCATCAATAAGAAGGTCCCAATGCTCACTGTATAAAAGCAGCTCTGAGATCAGTGCAGAAGATAGCAATATCAGACATCGTGCTTGAGTGATACTTCCTGGGCTCTTCTTTTCCAAAAGCTGCAGTAAACCATTCCAAAAGACACACCCTGTACAGATGTGTACACATGTACTGAATCTGGTGCATCTACAAATTTACCACTCTAGGCACAAAAAAACCTCATTGTGCTTTTTCCACCCTGATTGCTCATCATGTCAAAGCTAGTGCTGACTGGCCTCCTTTGCTTGGTTAAAGTGCTGCTTGCCTTGGGGAAGTTGACTTTTGCAAGACTTGCAGTTTACGTAGAAGAAATCTGACTCTGTCAAGTTTTGTTAATCATTTAGTCCATTATCTGAATTCATAGTAGCACTAAATCCTTAACTGGTTAAAGATAAGAAAGGCTTCAAGCAAATCGAAGAGTAAAGGAAATCAGTATTTAATTAGTACACTACACTGAGATATCATGGGCTTCATTCTGACAGAAATCATGAATAATTGAACTATAGGACCAACAGAATTAGGTATTATCTGGTAAAGCAAGTAATCAGCCAAGGATGTCATAGATAAGGTGTCTAGTGCATCTAAACCACCATGACAGTTCTTCAGGAGTTAAAAAGATGACACCATAAATGTGTTTCGATTTTTATCGCTCCTACCCGCTGCTGTTAGTAATGTGTTCAGGAGCCTGCTGAGGAGAAAGAAAGCTCCCATGTCCTCTCTAGCCAAGCAGGTCTGGGAGGGCTGCCAGTCATGACTGCCCCTATAGTATCCTCAAGCCTTTAGGACAAAGCCTAGGACTTCAAACCAAGAAGTGCACCAAGCACTGAGGCCACAACACAATCCCCAATACAATTTTCTCCCACACTCAACCCAAGCTCCTGTGCAGGACTCCTTCAAGTACAGTTTGTCTTGCTATCTGGGAGTCAGGAATGGGCACTCCATCCTTCTGCTTCCCTTTTGAGGGCCTCAGTGCCTGCAGGAGGCTAACAGGATTAAAGTGTGTTTTATCTGTCCCAACTCAGCTCTGCAGAGGTCAGTCCCCTTGCTAGACACGAATGTTGACATACACATTGTTACATAGGCATTTCACCTCCTCCCTCAGGAGCAAAGTCCAGGCTGCCCTATGAGACATTCCTAAAAACTGTTTAACTTTTATCCACTCCCAAGGCCTGAGCTGCTGCCATTAGGATTTGTTGTGGCAGCCCTGAACACATGCAGACTTTTTTTTTTTTGCAGTAGGTGCTGTATACCCAGAGTTGCAGAGTGTTCTTCCCCCAAGGGACCGTACACATCAATAAGAGTGTGAGATACCACTATAGCAAACAGCTTGCATTCCAGAGGAGAGATAGGAAAGCAGCTCTGTCTCATCCATAATTCTTCCCTTCTTTTGTGCCTTCCTAGAGGCCCACCAGTGCTATATGACCTTGACAGAGAACTACTGTGCCACATGACACAGGGCAGAGCATCACAGTGGGTGAAAGAAAAAGTGCAAAGGCTCAGAAATCTCAGCTGTCCCGTACTCTGATGCAGACTGCAGGAAAATCACATTTATAAACAAGTAAACTGAGGAAGAAAAGCAGGGAATCACCAGGTAGCAAGTGTTATCAAAGATAACCCAAAACAGAAAGCCAGACTAAATGTTTGGATTTTTGTCCTGAAGATGAAGGCAGTAACAAGGAGGAGAACAAAGAGAAGGAAGCACTTGGTTGCACGACTCACCCAGTAATGCCACAGGAAAAAGCAAAACACTCCTAGGCTACTTATACCAGAGTTCTTTGTACTCACCTTCCATCTGGCCTCACTGGTTATGTTCCACTATGTCCCAACTCATCTCTATATTTGGCTTTTTCAGTAAAGCCACTGCCTGGAGTTTGTCTTGGCCAGAGCATCTCAGGTTTTCTGACTGTGTTGCTCTGCTCCTCTGCAGACCTAATTTTTCTCTCCTACATTGGAAATGGCTGTGTAAGTGGAGACGACAAGTGCACGCAAAACGGGCAGAGGGAGCCCAGAGTCACCCAGGAGCCAGCGAAGGCCAGTGAGGTGTCCTAGGCCTGGAGGTAGTTCTCTGTAATCAGGAGAGGCAGGGGGAGTAGAGAGTCACAACAGAAATGCCAAGGTAGGTCTGAATGGAGAGTAAATGAGAGTCTGGGTGTAGAACACCAGGAGAGGCAAGTGTTGATGACACTGAGCTTACCTTCTCACCAGGACAGCAGCATATCTAGGGGTAGCTCCTCCAGGCACTCAGAGTGGGAGAGAAGGGGCAATGAGTAAATCTTAATGACTCACAGAGGAGGGACAGGGCAAGAAATTGAACACCATCATCTCCTAAAGCATATGAAAAGACACATTCATAAACAACCCATGATCACCAGGCTAAGGATGGAGGAGACATGAAAGGTCTCTAGCTGGTGTTCCTTGTTCTGTGTCAGGACAAGGACCCTGACCACAGCACCTGGACATAGGTCATGGTGCTCAAATGCTGAACAGGACCTTTGGGCACATCTTTCCTTCCTCATGAATTTGGTAAGAGAACAGAAGCAAGTACAATCTGTTCTGGTTTACAATAAGGTCATCCTATTCTCTTCATGGTAAAGAATGCCTGCTGGTGGCATGGCCTCTGCTGGATGTGAACAGAATAAAAGTCTTTGAGGCAGAAGAAGTGGTATTCCTGAAAGGATTCAGAAAACCTGCCATCTCTTGTTGCTGTAACACTTCTCAATTGTGTAGGAAACTGAGAAGAAGCTCTGCCCTTTTATCTGTCCCAGAAGTCTTTGTATGTGCTTTCAAAGCCTGCTCTCTGTGAACTCCAAACACATCTGAACAACCTGGGTGGTTTGCAACATTACAGCAATACGTCTGCTGGTGTGTGTGTGCACAGATATGGAGTTTTTCTCTCTGAGCTCGCCCTTTACTATTATTTCTCATGCTTTTTGCAGAAGGGGGCCCCACGGGGACTCACAGCCAATGGAAATGATCACTTGGGATGGCTTCCCAGTCCCTTCTCAGGCAGCACAAGCAAAGCCAGCTTCGAGTTCCTGCTTTTCATGTTGCTCTGAGTGGCTGTTTCTTAGGCTGCTGGGCCTTCTGGCACCTAGAGGTGAGTGTACCATCAGAGTAAGGATCTGTATCTTCTGGGGATGGCAATGGCCAGGAAACAGCTATTTGGGACATCCTGTGCTGTAGAGCCCTGTTACTGCTGTAATATGTAATTTGGTAATTCATGTCATTATAAAAACAAACCATGGAAATACTCTTGTGAAGTTTAGGTTTTTCCCTATTGTATCTTTCGTTTTTCAGTGTCTGGATTCGTGTATCAGCCCCCCTCCACAGTTTGTTTGTAGATGCAAATGCTTCTTTAATCTCCCAGTGCTAGCCTAGTTTTGTTTGTAAAGAAAAGTTTGTTACTCCTATCAATGATTTCATTATGTATTTTTAAAACCTTTTACCATGTTGCTGACTATTACTGTAAGTTACTATTATGTACGTTTATCACTGTAATTGTCTTAGAAAATTATTAACTTTTTTTTGTATGAGGAAACTGCTGCTTATTTGGACTTAGACCCCAAGCACAATGCGACCCCCTGAAAAGCTGCCTATAAAAAAAAGCAAGAAAAAGAAAGCAAGAGAAAGATGGACTGTTGGTGGAGTAGAGTCTCCCCCGTCCCCAGCACTGTTTGCTCATTCCTTATCAATGAACAATAAATTGCCTCATTGATTGACCAATTTGATTGTGACGGGTAATTTATAACAAAAATTATTTATAACACTGCCATGCACACAGGCTCTCTTGGTAACTTGCCACGGCACGCCTTAGCAAAGCACCCCCTTCTGATTCAGGCTGGAGACCCATCGCTGAACAGCCATTGTTTTGTCAACTGAACTTTTGCACTCTTCCTTCAGCACCCTTCAGCCAGGGCTGGGCTTTATCTCACCGCACCCCGCGGGGCTGGCACCCTTCTGTCACCTGCCTGAGTGCCTGGCATGTGCACAGCATGCTGGCTGACAATGAGCTATGCCTGGCATTTGCCACCTCTGAAAACGGGCCGTAAGCAGAGCCACAAGGGCTGAACTGAGCCATGTCTCTCCAAAACCCGGCACATTCACGTTATCATATCCCTTAACCTCTGAGACCAGAATGGGGGCTGGACCTGGCACTCACTGAAATTCCTCCTACTTTTACTGCTCTCGAACTCCCAGGCTCCTTGCTTTCATGTTGGGAGACCTGGAATTAGGGTTTCTGCGACCAGCAAAAGGATGGCAATCATCTGGGCTTGCAATCAGCTAGATCACCAGGTGCTGGCTACTCCCCTCCCTTTCTCATTCGTTGCTGATAAACTCTGAATTCTGATAGTTGTTCCCCGATGTTGCTCTTTTCTTTGAAAGTGACTCCTGCTAGGGCGTGTTTGTAAAACAGACAGGGGCAGGGCAGCCTCCAGCTAGCAACATTCTATGCTAAAGACTGACCAGTTAGCAGCAGCTCCAGGCTAATAATATCACTCATTAAGAACTTTTCACAAGACTGAAAAAAATGAGCAAAACCTGTATAAACCCTTTTTACAGGTTGTAGGGAGAATTACAACCTGCCTGAGATACATAAAGCTTGCGACAAATACTTAAGTGTGAGGGTCTAGTATCATAAATTACCTGTTGGAAGCCATGGATTCTGCTTCTTTTCTCTGTCACCACGAAGGCAATGTTTCTGTATCTCAGTAAAACATATGACAGATTTGTTTCTGTCCATTGAAAACGGAAGAGAAGGGACTGTAGGTGCAAAGGGTTGTGAGTAGTGCTGGCTGACATCTACTGGTAAACGAAAACAGGCTGATAAGGTAACTAGAAGCTTGGCTGTATTTGTAGGGGGTCAGGGGATTTATGTGTTCTTTTAGACATGAAAAGTTAGGCTTGCTCACTGTTAAAACTATGGCATCATGTTCTTGGAGAGACACAGCAAAGAGACACGACCAGGACCTTTCCATGCTCAAGGCCACGGGTGGTTGGGGCTGCTTGTTGCCAGATGCCTGAGCCTCCTCTAAGACATCACTGCCATGCCCTTCCCAGCACACATCCATGGATCTCTCTCTGCCTCAATTGTACTTTGAAATCATAGCTAGGACACCTCTTCCTTCCCCCCTGGCTCTAAATCAGAAGCACACGCAGCACCTGCCAGAGTGGGCCTCAGACCACATCCACTGCTAGGGCCAACATAAACAACAGTGATAACTGCTGATATCTCTTCAAAGCACTTTATACTTTTGCAAACCTCTTCCCAAAGATTTTAACCACTTCAAGGCACAGCTGGCAGAGTGCAGTTTGGAAGGCTACTCTCTGCAGATTGAAACAAAACACAATCATGCACCTTTTTTTGAGGAACAAATACTTTACTTTACCCATCAGACATGTATCATCTAAGTAATATCAGCTCCCGATGGGAGGCCTGACAACATGTATTTGAAAAGAAAAGCTGTATGAACTTACCATTTGGTGTATTGATGTTATTTCTCAACCAGCTTGAAAACACAATTGACAATTGCAGAAAAGCAAATGCTGGGGACAAGCAATTTCCTTGCCTGCTCTAGGACACATCATATACATGACACCATGGACAAAGAACAGACAAGGAACAGCGACATGAAGATGTACAAGAAATACAAGATTAATGCAGGCACATGCCAGTAACAGAAGTTGTTTTACACTGAGAAGCACTAGCACTGCTAAAATCACAGCAGAGGGGGAAGTGGTCTTTCTGCCAGGAAGGGGTAAGAGAGCTGACCCAGGAGACCACTAAAGCCTGCAGTTCTTGTCTGATAACAGCCAGAGCTGGTTTAGAGCTCCTCAACATGGCAGGCTGACTGCTGTCCCCCAAGCCCAAGGGAGAGGAAGCTGCCAGCCTGTTCTTGCCAGAGAGAAAGGGAGAGCCCCACAAGCTGGGCTAGAGTCTCCTGCATTTACCAGAGACAGGCAGAGTAAGAGGCAGACATCTCTCCTAGCTGCAGTGGTCCTGTGGAGACTCCCATGCTCTCCATTTGCAAGGGAAAACTGACTTCCCAAATTTCAGACATAAACAAACACAGCACATGAACGTCACCAATTTGTTCCTTCTGCTGCCCTAAAGAGAGGACTCGGTGCCTGGGAGATGGTTGCCTGATGCTGTTGGATCTGAGTTTGCCTGTCACACCTCTGCACTTCACCTGCCTTCCCTGATAGCTACGGGGGTCCCTGTGCAGAAAGGAGCAGGGGGGTGAAGGTTATCTTCTGGTGTGTAGTGACAGGCAGGGCTCTTACACTGTGCTGCTGTGCCTGCAGCATCCCTGCCTCAGTGGGAGGTTATCTGTGGGGCTGGTCTTGGGGTTTGGCACAGCTCAGAAGGGGAACAGAAAAGACACTGGCCAATGCAGAAAGGAAGGTTCTAAGTCACATTCCCTGTTGAACAGAGAAGCTAAACAACACTCTCCCTTGTGAGAAATCTGAGGCTTTGTAAAGCCAAGCTTTACAGATTATAAGTTTTACCTTCATTTTCTTGGCAGAACCTGATTTCAGGATCCTGTTACCCTCACAGTAGTTATTTCTAGGTTAAGGAACTCAGCCCCAGCCAGGAACATATCTTACACTGGCTACTAACACAGGTTCAACCACCTGAAGCAGACAACTGCTGCTTGGATCTCTCCCAGGAGAGTGCCAGACCTTGTTTCTAAAAGAACAGCATCCCAAGTATTTGATATCTCTGCGCTAATACAAACTCAGAATCTCATCCAGTAATTTGAGTCCTTGGAAGAGGCAGACACTTTCAGGAACCTCAAAAGAACACCAATTTTTTTTCTTACTTTGCAATTATGCCTTGGTACTCATAGTCTGCTCTTGAGCCAGGATCTAAAACAAGGTCTTACAAATTAATTTGTAAGAACCTTCCTCTGTGCTTTTCAACACAGAAGACCTGATGAATTGACTACAAAGGGCTGTGTGCACTTTTGAGCCCATTATAGAGCACATAGCTAGCTCCTCTGTTCAGTTACAATTTATCATATTAATTTTCTGTTTAATTAAAATTTGGAGGGGAAAAAAAGCCCATTTCAGGAAGTTCTCCTGACAGGCTGTTTTCTTCTGAGTAAGATAATAGCTTCAATGCAGAGAGGAGGAGGAAGTAAGCAACACCCTTGTTCTGTTTTCAGCCAGAAAAGCTGAAGGTAAGACGTTTTTCTCAATTCTGAATTCAGTGGAACTGGAAGTCAAGAACCGTGGCAATATCTCACCGGTAAGTCTTGTCCCCAACAGCAGGACCAGCTGATGATGGGAAGTGATTTGTGATACCCTGCAGTTCCTGCCTTCTCAGCTCCTATCTGAAATCTAAGCTCCCTGTGGGCTGGACAACAAGCTCCTTCTCACAGCTCCTGCCAGGCCCTTGTAGTTGAATAACACTGCTTCAATTTACCCAGACTATCTTGTGGCTTGGCAGCTCTGAAACCTGGCCCATTTGAGGACAAGGCTCATCCTGAGGTCCTTCAGACACTGCCAAAGAGGCTTTCCCCAGGATGCAGGGACACATCCATCTTAAAAAAGGTGGCAGTACAAGATGCCCCTGCACAGGGTCCCCACTAAACCTATCACTGCACTGCACAGCACACTAAACAGTGTAGCACTAATGAGAGCTGTTAGCAGTGGTCTGGTACAGCTGACATTTCTATTGGCTTTAAGCCTACAGAGCCTATTTGAGGTTAACTATTGCAGAATATCAGTGATTAAGGTATTTGAAATATATTTACAATGACCCTGTAATAGTAGCAATAGCCTGCACCAATTACAAGGAAAGAGAAGCCTCAGCAAACAGAAAAATGCTTGGAAAAGAAGTATTTTGCATGTGGTAAAAAAAGTGACACTCATCTCATTTTCACAATATTCTTCAACGCAAATGGTGTCAGCACCCACAACTGCAAATTTGTTTCCTTTACAAAAACAAGAAGCATAAAATTTCATGAATGGGGTGCTAGTTTGCAAGGTGCAAGAACCTTGAGATGCAATTTAAGGAGGCGAAAATAAATGACAAAGATTTCTTAGTGTCAACAGATATGTTAGAGATCATATAATGAGAAGTTTGTTCCCTAACACTCAGACCTAGGACTCCACTAACTGCTTCTCATTTTAGAATATTTCAGACCTTCTCCCAATTACACTGGTGTTAACTCTTATTGTAGTTATCCAGAGTTAAGCACTAGTAACATCTTTGCTCAACACCTGACTCTAAGGTACAGAGAGGGTTACCAAAGTACTCTGGAAGCAAACTACAACAGAACAAAACCGGCTGTAACCAGGTAGAAGCAACAACATTTCTTCTTCCCGTTTCACACTAGTTTCTTTGCATGACAATCATATCTTTCTCCTGCAGACCATCGTGCGTTGGGAAAAAATTGCAATATGCCACTCTGGACACAAGTGTTCAGAGTTTTGGGGTCCCTACTTTTTGGGGAAGGCTAGATAAACAAAGTTGTGCTAGCCTGTTCAGAGGAAGAAACCTAATACATCACCTAGTGCCAAATTTCACCTCTTCCTGATATATGGGTACAGGGGAGAAGGTGAAGGGGGACAGAAGTTCTAGCTCTGTGACATGATACATCATTACACTGGAGAAAAGCATTCCTGATTTTTCACATTAAGAGTTCCTGGCAACAGTGGTGTCTGTGTCCAGCTGTCTGGATTATCCTAACAGTGAGGGAACAGCTGAGGGTGTGACTTGGTACCATGGCAGCCAGACTGGGAGCATGGGGCTGTTGAGCACTGCCATAGAAGTGCACATCAGACTGGCTAGAGGTTCTTGGGCACCTGAGACCCCAGCATGCTTGACTTGGGCAAAATGTGATAGACCCCATTTTGGGAAGAGTTTTCACTCAGGTTGTTTCTCTGTACGTGTTCCATCCCCCAGCTTTCTGCTTCTTCTTTCCCCAGCTGCTCTAGGCTCTGGGGGTGCAGCTCTTCCTGACTGGCTTCTTCCTCCTGTGAACAAGAAGAAAGTGTGACCTGCAGGCTACCAAGTCTAGCAACGCTCCAGGAGAGAGGCGAGGTGTGCATGATACTAAAATATCTTCCCACATTCTCCCAGAAATTAGAACAAGCCTGCCTGTCTATTAAAGATCCAATACACTCCTGCAATACACTGATGAATGCACATTCAAACTTTAGACAAACAAGGAGAGATTCATCTCTTTTCATCCTTAATGAGCACATTCACAGAATGCTGTGGCAAAGCAAATCTGCAAACAAACACTTGCATAAGGTTTTGGGCATGTTCACATGAGAAGTAAGACCTCCCAAAACACTCTCTCAGACGGGAAGGGATCACAAGACTACTCTGCAAATGTAGTGACATGGCTCCCAACCTTGCTAACATCACCCAGTGGTTTGCCCAACAGATCCTTCCTTTTCAGCTCTTTTCTTTCTGGCACATCGAGCTTGTTCACCACTGCATCAGTCTTGGAGCCAATGCTGTTTATGGACTGTTCCAGCTGCAGCACACGATGCAGGAGGCTGAGGGAGACATGGAGAGCATTTCTAAGCTTTTTCTTGTGATGAGTAAAGGGATTTGCTGCAGACATCTCCCAGAGACTTCAAATAGAAGTGAATGCTCCCAGATCACTGATTCACACCTACTGGTGACATAACTCCCTGCTACACTGTGTTTTCACTTGCAATTAGTGGTTCTGCTTAGGATGGATCCCAACCCAGACGCAGTATAATTCCATTATTAAATATTGCACCTGCCTCTCCTTTGATAGGGCCCTATGTGGTTTGCTCAGTCTTTTATCAGTAGCAGAATCAAGATATATTGAGTCTCTGTGCTGTGTTTATCCTGTGCTCCTCCTATGGAAGAAACAGCCAAGTGTTATTCTTGGACCTGGAGGATAAAGGCCAACTAGGCTATAAATCAAGGATATTTATTGCTACAGGACCTTCTGTAAAGGTATCAACTTTCCTTGGCCCAGTTATTTCAGTCACCTTCTGACCTGAAACATCACAGCATATTGCCTGGGGCTAGATGACAGCTGCAGAAGTTATTCAAGAGGCAGAAAGCAAAATTTCTTAACTCAGTCTTTTACAGGAACAAGTAAACTACATTACTAGAACAGTCCCGGTTATCTCCTGACCTGCTTATTTACACATGTGCAAGATAAAAGGGACAAGATCTCACTGAAACTGCCCAGCACCACTGTAAAGAGTCACATCAGGGAAGGAAGCAGCAGGAAATTGGACCCCTCATTTGCAGGGCATTTAAACTACTGACAGCACAAACATACACTTGGAACTCTTCTTTGGAGACCCAGGTGGCCTTATTGGTGTGGTTATTCCTTGCTTCCATGTAGGACAGATTCTCATCCAGATTGTTGTCACCATAGGATTTCCCCAAATTTTCAATCTCTGTATTCAGAGCAACCTGCAAAACAAAGAAACTCCTGCAAATACGGATGCTAACTCCGTGGTCGGCTTTACTGTCAATAACACAGCTTCACAGGCAACAGTACACTCAGCTGTACCCAGGTAGAGTTGGAGCTATATTTTAGTTGCCTGCTTAGTTTATACCATAAACCCAAAGATTCCTGAGGCCACTTTGGAATGATGTCTACCAAACAGAAGATTTTTTTCCTTCCCCTCTTTTTTACCCTTTTTGCCTCTAGGTCACACTTCATCTGCTGTTGCTCCTCTTCATCAAGGATGCGGTTGCCATCTTTGTCAAATCTGGAGAAAGCTGCTGTGATCTCATGGTCTGCATGGCCCAGTCTGCAAAAGAATAGAAAGAGAAAGCTCAAAGCATAGAATTATACTGTTAAGCTGTAACAGAGTGGGAATTTTGAGATCAGTGTATTGTTTCCTCCTGCCAGTGACAAACCTAAACATCCCAAATAGGCAAGAGATAGTTACACAAACCTATTGAGAACAGGAAATTAAACATTTTGAAGAAAGATATTTTTTTTTGTTTTAAATTGCCCAGATCTGAGCTAACTGCTCTCCTTGTCTTGAAAAGCAGAAAATTTAAATTACCTGTATTACTGAGAAAAAAGACTAAGTGGGCATCCCTCAAAACTGACTCACTTACTCCTTCAAGCTGTTCTTGAAGTCTTCAAAGTCTAGTTGTTTTGTTCCATTCTGCAGGGCTTTCTGCACGTCAGAAATCCGCTCCTTCTTCAGCTTCAGCCTCGTGAGTGTCCGGTTGTAGCTCTGTTACCAAAGATACAGACACAGAATCACGCACACAGAACAGTGAAAAGTAGAGCAGAGTGGGCAGTGCAATACAGGTGAGCATATGCTAAGTAATACCAGGAGTTTTCAAGCTTTCCACAAGCAAAAAATAAAGCACTGCTCTATGAACCTCATCTCTAAACTAGAATGGCACTTTCAGAGTGACACTAACACGCTAACCCTCCGCTTTTCTCGTCCCAGTTCTTCCTTTATCTGATTTCCCAACACATCAGCTGTTGAAGATAATGTCTCAAGTACTATTCTTTGCAGAATATTGGTCCCACAGCAGAATTGTGACCTTCCAGGAACTTTTCTGGAATTTACCCATGGGAAAGCCAGATTTAACCTGCTAGATTTGTGCCACTGTAATAGGCTCAGCTTAGCACAGCAGGACTTGCCATGTTATTGATCAAAGTACATTTTATGAAGCACTGAAAGAGCTTTGTCTAGAGACCATCCTGGGAGGAAAAGTCTCTCAGAAACACTACATCAAGTAACAGGATTCCCCCAACACCTGCTGCCTCATCTTCTCCTTGCCAAAGGGTCTGGGAGCTTGATTTATCCCAGAAAGGAATTGTGACTCTTGTGCACACAAAGAAGGGGGATCTGCAGTTAGCAACCACTGCTTCTCTCTAGTAAATTCCACTTAGGTCAGGGACTTCCTAAAAGTGCTTCATGATTTAGCTAGAAAGTAGCACAGCTTTCACTATTCATCACCTGCTTCAAGATGTCAGAGAGCTGCAGCTCATCCTTCTGGCTCGAAAGCTCCTCCTTGACTTCTGAGTAGGTGTCATTGATGATGGCCAGAAACATGTTCTAGGAAAAGGGGAAGAAGTGAGATGAATATGCATGAGACATCATGCCTGCTCCAGCAGCTGAGGCAGCAAAAAACAGGCACAGATGTGCAAGACTTAGTTAAACAAGGAGTTGTTTCCCTATGGGGTATCTCTTGGGCAAATTAAAGAGGGTCAAGAAAAGGCTTGCTTCAGCCACACCATGTTTTCTTAAGTTTTTGCAGTTAAAGCAGTGACTGAAAGTACATTTGTTCCCACCTCAAATACTGCCTTTGGTAGCTTCTCTTGCAAAACCTCGGGTTACATACGGACTCCTGACACTGGGTGTTTAACCTGGTTATTAGGAGCATCCCTCTGCATCCATTGCCAAGGAAGCCAGTCAGTTTCAGTCTTCACCTTAACAGATGTTGGCCCTTAATCACCCTAATAATCAAATCCCCAATTGTAGTAGCACACTCTTTGCCTGTGGTCTATTTGCACTGCAGAGCTATTGTAACCAAAACTCCTTTTCTAAGCATTTGCACCTAACCCAGGGATTGTCAGGAGGGGTCTCTCAAACACTGCTTTCAATACAGGGACAAGGAGGACTTTGTTGCTTACCAGAAGCACAAAGAAAACAAAGAACACATAGGTGACAAAGTAAATAGGCCCAAGGACCCTGTTGGCATTGTCAATGGAATTGTAGTCAAAATCACCAAGAATGATCCGAAACTGGGTGAAACTGGGGGAAAGAAAGAGCACAGGGTCACACAAAGGCACACGCAAACAGTTCTGAGGTGAACCTGAACCTGCCTGCAGCCCAAATGAGCACAGGCACAAACCAGAGCAGGGTCTAAGTCACTCCAGAGTGGCACGTTAAATGCATCCATAATATTTCAGGGGTGAAGCAAGCTGATCTGGTTAGAGCAAGAGGAAAATAAAACATGGTTTCCACACAAATTCAGGTTGTCCAAAGTGTGTTTTGGTATAAATTGGAGTCAGAAACAAAACAACCTGAATTTTCCCTGATTAAAGGCATTTGACTCAAAGCCATCTCTTGCAAGAGAGTTTGTGAGACTCTGGAGGGATGTTAGAACTGGACGGTGCTCTTCAACCTTTTTGTAGTTCATAGCCCCTATAATGAAGGAAGTTTAAGTGTAATGATCCTAAGCTTCCTTATCTCAGTTTTTTCTTGTAGACCACTCAGAGGCAGGACCTGGATGCCCAAAGGTGTGGGAATACAAGCTGAAAACCATTGCTGTAGCAGATACCTCCATTAACATCACACATTACTTGAGCAGGCCCTTGGACTGCAGGATTGTCTGAGACAGGATTTTAACTCACTTCCCCAACACTCCCTTCTGTGTGTGCTCATCCACCCACCGATCATCCTCCATCTCAGATATATTGATCAGTATCTGTGGGACTTGTATGGAAATAGATATCCTTACCAATATCCACCATATCTCCTGTCCTTACTGATTAACACCAGACAAACAGAAATTTGCCTGTAGCCCTCTGTTTTCTTACTGCGTTCTTTGGTCCATGAAGATGTCACAGCTAGAAGGCTGTGAGCAACTTATTAACCATTGTGGCTTTATTACAATGAGATACAACAGGTGTCTGATTGTCATTGAGATTTGCAACTGGGGGGAAGAGTGGAAAGCAGTTAAAATTATTGTGGTAAAATTATGGAAACATGGTACTAACTTACACACTTACATGCATTTAACAAAGGTACTGAAGTTTTCCACTTGTGTCCCAAAAAGAAGGTAACCCAGCTGGGCATAGGCAAAGAAGACAATGAAGAACATAATGGCAAAGCCCAGGATGTCCTTGGCACAACGTGCCAGCGTGGAGGAGAGCTGGGTCATTGTTTTGTTAAAGCTAATGTACTTGAATATCTGCAGGATGGAAGAATGGGGACAAAGTTAGGCCAAACCATCAGCTTGGTCAGTCTGTCTCATGTATGCACATGCTTACTAATACAAGAGGTTCACTACAGGTACTGAAGAGAAAGTTGTCTAGGGAATGGTGGCTTAGTCTTCAGGACATCCCAGGTGTGCCACCGTCCTTCTCTGGGTTCATAAACATATGACTTTGTTCCCTCTGTCAAAGGAAAATATAAACAGGGACTGCTAGAAGGACAAATCTCTTAAGGCCGATGAGGAGCCCCTTGGTGGCTTTCCGCCACACCAAGATGCTTTACCTGAAATGCAAAGTCTGTGTCAACAGATGAGTCATCTCCAGCTCTTGAGTGACCATCATGGAAAAAGCCCATGGTTTGCAAGATTATTCTCAAGAATACCAAAATAGTATAGGATGGACAAAGTTACTCAGCATTTTCTAAAACCACTTTTACACCACAGTGTCTGAGCTCATATCCCTGACTGTTATCTCCAAATAACTGACCTCAGAATGCAGGGTGAAAAGTTGCCCAGATTTACTGCAAAACAGAGCACATGACTTTGAGGAAAAGTCTGTTCTATAGCTGTTACACTCATTTACTCAGAGGGATGGAAGAGACAAACCTCAAGCCATCCAGAAGGAGAGGCCTGACTGGAGACCTGGCACCTCCCAGACCCCCTACAATACCTTGATCCAGGCAAAAAATAAGTTGACTGCATTCATATTGTTGTACTGTGTCTGCCAGAATGCCAGGAATTCAAAGTCTGCGTAGGTGTTGGGGTGTTTCAGCAACTCTCCCAGCAGCCTGTTCACCTCAGTGGTGCGGAAGATGTGAAACCCAATAGCAACAATGGAGAGCTGCAAAGAGGAAGAGGAATAGTCTGCAGTGATCACTGTTCCTATGCTTTCCATGGAAATTAAAATGTCACAGAACTCATTGGAACTCCATTTCAGAGCTGCAGTCTAGTGGTGGGCTGTGGAAATATGGTCTTGATGTGCTGAATGATGCCCTGACTTCACAGTCTCTTGGGCATCTCTAAGAAGGAATTTTCTGCTAGCAGTTCTTCCAGACACAAGAATGTGTGTCCATTTACTCTGCTGTTCATTTAGCATTAGAGCAAAACATGTGCCAGTTCTTATCTTATCTAGACTAATTTCCACATTCCTTATTTTGGCTCTTATACATCTCTGCCATTGCTCCCCCAAAAAAGTGTACAAGGATCCTCACCAGAATGACAACCACATCCAGAATGTTCCAGATGCTGGTGAAGTACTGAAACTTGTGGATACGGAGCTCCAAAGCCTCTTCCACCACATAGTAGAAGATAAAGACACAGAATACAATTTCACAGGCAACAATGAAGAGGTCCCAGGTGCTGACATATCGTATAAGCTTCACTGTCCGGATTTGCCAGGATGGAATGGCACCACCAGTGGCTGGAAACTCAACCACTAACCTTGAAGGGGACAAGNCTAAATTTGCCCTAAACCAGGACAGGACCAGGAGGCTCAATTTTGAGAGGCATCAAACTTGAGCATGAGCTATCCACCAGACTATGAGTGGAAGCGTTGTGTATGCATTTATGCAGCTATCTCTGCTGCTTCACTGCCTGTGATAGGAAAGGGTGAAAGGTGATGAGAAGTGCAACTAGTTATTTCAGGAAGACCAAGACTTCTCACTAATCCATACAATTTCTACTGACATCACTCAGACCCACCCCACTGGTGGACCATTATAAAATATTTGCATATTAAGAAACAAATTGAGGCATTGAGGAAGATGCAAGAGGCTGAAGAATTTTCATCAGGACTCAGCTTACCTCAGAACACAGAACAGATTGATATTTGCATTATACACAGAGAAATCAATAAAGACAACTCGGGTTCCCCGATCCAGCCACAGTTTCTCCTTCAAGACTTGCAGGGCTTCAGCACTCTCTTCTCTGGTCATCTTGAGGTCTACATAGTATCCTCCCCCACTGTAACTGGTTAGTCTTCCCCAGTGAGACGAACCACCCAGCTCTTCCTCAGAATGGTACCTCCACCTGCAACAGACAAGGCACAAAGGCTTCACCTGCCCAGGCTTGAATATGGACTTGTACCCAGGAAAAATGATATCTTCAAGGGGCAGAGCAATTTTCAGTTGAAGAATTGGGACTTAATTCCTACTCCTGATCTGACCCTACATAATATTGGTAACCATTATGGTTGGTTGTCTGGTTAGTGCTTCCCAGCAGTGACACAACATGATTTGCAATACTATGGAGGGAAAATTCTGAGGTTTGTTGGCTATATCAGTCTTGGTTTCATGGAGGTTATTCTCAGTATCTACTCTATGGCCTTCTACCACATCACACACAACCATCTGCTTAGAATGCTCTTGTACTCATATTTCCTAATGAACAATAGCTTCTCATTCATGGATCAAGATTCATGCAGTGAGCAGAGTTATTGAACTGCAGCTACTTCACATTATTATAGGGGAACAGGTTGTCAAGACAAAACTGATGAACTCCTTTTCTCTGGCTCCTGGAATCCCAGAGGAAATCAAATAGTAACTTGCCAGCTGAATGCCAGCTTGCCATTTGATGGATGTGACCCCAAAGACCTTTATTTATCCTCTCTTAAAAATAGGCAACAACTTCTTCCTATATTCCCACTGGATTTTTCATGGCTTTCCCAACATGAAAATTCATTCTGTTGTGCCACTCATTCTGTTGCACTTCTCCACAAAGAGATACTAGACCTTATTGATAGACAAAAAGGACTTTCTGCCTTTGACTGCAAGGAGAATTCCAGCCTTGTATGAGAAACTCACCCGTGGCACCCTGCAGCTCAGCAGTTCTTATTTGAACTACAAGAGACTAATTTGGATTAGGTGTACTTACGCCGTTCCATTGATGAGCCCAAAGGAGACTCTTTCCTCCTTGTCTTCAGAGTATACATCATAGCAGCCCAAGATTTCCTCCTTGAAGTCATCATGAACCACACAGGAGTTGTTCTTCACCTTCAGTTGTCTCATGCGTGGGACACCCAGCAGCAGGTTCTCATAATAGATGTATGACTGGGTGCTGTGCGCTGCCAGGGACTCGTTGTTGTACCACTTTGTCCAATAAAGATTATCCAGCAGGGGACCTTGTGCATACTGCAAAGGAGGTAGAGGAGAACAACTCCTTTGTAGCTCACACATCAGAGGAATTTTCTTAGTCTGGGACTGAGGTAGTAAGACCTGACCCACACCTCTCCAGTCCCCAAGATGGAAAGCAGTAGAAGTTTGTGTTGCACGTATGTTAAGGAGAGGAAAGACCAGGGCTGGTGGTAGAGGAGGGATGCTGGGCAGCAGGGTCATCACTGGTTTCTTACAGGCCTGTAATTTGTCTGTGGCACCTTCTATGCCTAATGAAGAGACAAGAGCCCTACAAGTCTTATTGTCTCTTCTACTTCAGTCAGCACGAGTCTCAAGGAACTGCCTTGGCACAAGTTGCAAATGATGAAAAGTGCGTGTGCCGGTGTCTTGGAAACAGTGGGGAAACAATACTGCCATTGTTTGCTGGAGTGTTTTAATATGACAGAAAAAGACAACTCTAATTGACAAATAATTTCTGGCTGTCAGAGATAAGTGGTTGCAATAACTCAATGGCCTCTGAGGCTCTCATTATTCTTTCACCCGTTCTTCGACAGAAATATGTTAGACCCCAGATGTTTTCCCCCTTCTTTATTCTCTTTGATAAAAGTCACTGCAAATTTTAACCCATCTTCTTCCTAAAGAATCTACAGATTAGACAAGCCCAGGCATGAATTACAGGCAGGTTAATTTTGATGTTCTCAAAATGCCATGAAAACGGACATAGGCTATTAGTAAGACACCAGCTTGAAGACATTGAACTCTAGGATTCAAAGCCACTTGTGTCACAAGGAAACCTGAAGTAAATCCCTTGGCTTCTCTAGGCCAGTACTTCCTATCTGTGAAATGAGCTGATGCTTGTATCACCAAAATTATTTTGTTATGTCCTGCCTATTTTACTGGGAAATGGACTCTTCTGGGCACACACAAAACCTAGCCTAGCCAGTATTCTGGACACAGTACTCAGGAATAAATTATACTTTAAATCAGTGAATATTTTGCATGCAAATGTTATTGTTACTATTGCTAGTAGTTGGCAAAAGCTTGTGGCAGCAAAGTGTCTTGCTGAAATCACTAGATGGTACTTAAGAGGGAACTGAATATCCCGGTCTAGCTAAGTTTCAGGGATCCCCGTGGCAGGCCAGATTTGTACTCACCACCCAGAAGTCAGCCATGCTGCCAATGGACTGGAAGGAGACATGGCCATCTGTAGAGGTCTGCAGGAAGAGCTCAGACATCACTTTGGTGTAGTAATAGGCATTGGAACTTGTCATTCCATATGTCACTAAGAGAACAAGAGGAGGGTTCTTCCTTATACCTGAATGTTGGAGCCTGATATAAATGTGTTTATATATTCACTTTCTATGTATCTTATATTTTCACAGGTAAGCTGAACAAGGCACAGGAGAAGTCTTAGGGCTTTCTGCTTTTTTAGGGATTTACAAACTTATCTGTTGTGTGTTCCAGAGTTTAAATGGTCAGACTGACCGACTGTAAGTGTCAAGTAGTAAGAGAAGACCATTGGAGGATACAACTGAACATTCTGGATAACAGTTTTTGTTCTCAGACAAAATTTCTGAGAGAAATTTTATTTCTCAGAACAAAGTCCATGACCTATATTTTGAATTTCTGATGTGAAGTCAAGAAGGCACAAAGACCACCCTATTTTCCCAAGTGAAAAGCTCCAGGTAAGTTTTCATCTACCAAGAAACTCCAAGAGGAGCAGACTAACTTCCATAAACATGTTGTTTCAACTCTACAGCGTTCCTTCCTTCAGAAAATCATTCATCATGGTGATCACTAAGAACATGTCCTACTCTTGAAAGGACACCAGGAAGATAAAGCACCTGACATTGAAGGCACAACCCCCCACACGTCCTGGATGAGTCAGTGTGTGACAACATGTACGTCTGTGTACGTTCTTCGGGAAGAGTGACGAAAGCACTGTCTCCCTGGGCCAGCATGATAGTAACTTAGGGTGGTATTGTCTGTCCATCTCTCCTGCTGTAGGGTCCATGAAATATAACCCTCTTCACTGTCCCATGCCACAGGTGCTCACTTGTGATAACGAATGAACCTTTGCAGACCAGCCATTGTCCTACTGACACAAAGTCCATATTAGCATTAGCATTCAGTGCAGGGACACATTACATTCACTCAAGAACAACAGGGTGAGCTGCCATCTGCTTTATCACCTCAGCCACCCATCCAGTCTCAGAGGGGAAAATCTCCCTGAATTACATCCTTGATACCAGGAAGTTTCTAGAGCTGCTCTGTAAGTGTTGAGCATTTGCTGTGAAACTGAGAAAAGACCTTGGGCAGATTCTCCTAGGACTGTGGAGTCAATGGCTAGAATTGATAATGCCAATCAGAAAATACCACTTAATTCTAACCAACATCAGTTAGCATTGGTCAGTAATTTTACTTCTCTGTGCAGCATCTGTTCTGTAGGTTAACGACAACTTCTTGCTGCTGTGAGCGCCCATACAATAAATGTAACCTTTACAGCAGAGCAAGGAAGACTAGTAATAAAATCTCACATTATTACCCTCACTCTGCACACAGAAATGGTGCCTATGAGATAAGACAGCTACTTACATAGACAGATGTCCACCAAGAACATAACATAGACCAGCAGCTCTCGCAGGGTGGTCTTCACGTAAAGTTCCCTGTTTTCAGCTGTGTTCTCAGTCAGCGTAGTGCCCCACAGACCTGTTGGGTATAAAGAAAGGACTGTAGAGTTTTCATGGCCATTCTCAAGGATGATGTGAGGAGCTGTAGTCCTGTTCCAAAAAAACGCTGTCAGGAGTTGAAGTTTTGTCATTTTTCAAGGCCAAGCCACTTTTCATTTCAAAACTTGACCTATAAAAATGTGCTAAATACCCCTAAGAAGAACCATTCCAGCATGAATAAAACATTTGTCACTAACCAACACTAAAATATACTGGCTTTTTATTTTGCTATATCACTATTTAGTCTTATGTTTATTCTGTTTTCTGTTATTATAGCCTGATCTTTTCCTGACTGTTTTTCAGCTTAGTCTTTGCAGAAATTCAGTCTTTGTCACAAGTGCTCTTGAAACCATAATATCATCTCAGTCACCCACGTGCCAACAGCTGACCTTCTGAGAGGTCTTCCATTGCAGAACTGCATCTGGTGTTAGCTTTACAACTATTAATCCTTTTAGTGTATATTGAACCATTAGGCCCCAAATATTTGTCTCTTGCTTACCTAAAAACTTTTGCAGTTTTCTTGTTGGGCATAAAACTCAATCAACCCAACTCAATATTTTCAGCATAACATTTAGAGCCAAATTATCTTCAGGACATCTAACAATGGAGCTTAACTGAATCGAATACACAAATTGCACCAGCTAAAGATCCTATTTCTTCACACAACTCATTAAATGTCACCAGGGTTGTCAATAAGAGAGAAATGCTTCCTTTAAAAGGAGCCTTTATGTTATGGATATTTTGTGTTTGATGAACCACTAATACCATTAGTGTATTCGTTTGTTCTTTTTGTAATGGCTTTCTGCTGTGATTTCTGGAATGCTCCTGAAGTTGAAAGGCATAAGAACTTTCAATTGAAAGCGTAGTGATGAAAGCCATGTCAATAATTGCCACAGTCTTGTTGCTTTCTGCAGCTCCTAGAGAACTCAGCCCTGATTCCTATCCCCAGTAGGATGCAACAATCATCTTCCTGCAAACCAGGATCAAAGCTGATCAAAGCCCCCACATTTGAAGTCATCTCTGGCAGATGACAAACTTCTTTTTTCTCTGGAGTAAGCAAAAGTGCTCTAGTTGTCTGTGTGCATTTATCCTGTCATTTTGATAGCTCTTTGGCATCTCAAGAGATTAGAGAGTTTTTTGCACCATTAACTACCATAGTGACTGTTGCAGCATCAGCCATCACATCTGGGCAGACAAACCAGTAGCCTGTTCTGGACAATCCAGACCAGCAACAGAAATGACAGCCTGGAGATGATCTGGATTAACTCCTGTGGAGGAGAAAGTATCATGTGATCTACAGGAATCTCCACAATGGAGAAAAACATGGGGAAACAATTTGCCCATCTCTTCAGGTCACTTTTAAATGACTGCCTTCATCCTTAGATATGACTACACCACAATCTTTTAACAGGTTTGTTTGAGGTTTTTTTCCATGAGCAGGGAGCCCCTATTATCCATATGTTTGGAGAAAATGCACGGACCTTTTTTACTTTGAGAACAGAAGTGTACTCAGGAGCACCTAAATTCAAGGACACTCAAATATCCTTGAGAACTTGGTTAAGAGACTTGCCCAAAATGATACCTGGTGGACTATGAGGCTGCTCCAGTCCTTTCAGATTGCATGCAATAGTTGTTAAACTGTATCTGCTGAGGTTTATTTTCAGCTATGTCTTTAGGAAATATGCCAGGGAAATCTATCACCTCATACATGAAGCATGTCCCCATCTGTGTCTCCTTTGGTATCATCTACCTCCTTGGGGATGCAGCTATTTTGGACATGACATTTGGAGTAGACAGGTGGATATCTTCAAGGCTAGAAGACATCCTGTCTTCCTTATGGCACCTTGAATGACCATCCAGCACTCACATGGCTGAGCAAAGGAAAATAACAGAATCTAGAAAATAGACTATGAATGCAATTCATTTGTAAGTCTCACCTTCCCAATAGTAACAAGTGACTGGTAAGAATTACTGGCAACACCTACATTATCTTCTGAGTGTGCTTTTAAACCAGACTTGTGACCCAAGTGAGTGACTAGCTCACAGTCTCAGGTACAGCTGGAGATCCTCTTCCAAAGGCAGTGGGGAGCTGGGTATCCCTCATCAACCACCATGCACCCAGATAGCCAGCAAAGTCTGCCCATGAAACAGCAGAGGTGCAGGAGGCAGGCAGGAACCAGGACACAGAGTGGCTTGGACACTGCTTAGAGAGGAATGCTCCTGAGCAGTGGCACTAGGAGCAGCAGCTACCCACTAGTAAC
Source organism: Promerops cafer (assembly GCA_013398275.1). NCBI lineage: Eukaryota > Metazoa > Chordata > Aves > Passeriformes > Nectariniidae > Promerops > Promerops cafer. The sequence goes on along the minus strand of VZSE01015366.1, from coordinate 382,518 downwards.
CCAGCACAGTAACTGATGATGACAAGAAAAAAGCTTAATAATCTAGCTATTACCACTAGCTATGGACATGTAATCCCAGGAAATAGTTTTTAAGCAAAAAACCCAACCTCTCAAACTCTCCTTGTCTAACTGACTTATATGTACTACTTCTATTTTCCATGTGAGACACTAAGGTGATTAAATGGAAAGGGAAGGGGGAAAGCCAGCAATGGAGAGGCAATGAAAAAATGATAAGCACCCAGTAAAGATGCAAAGGAAGGAAGCAAATTCTTCCAGGAAAATGTCCCCACTTGTGTGAAGCTCAAAGAGGCCTTTGGTCTGTCTGCACTGGCCTTTGGATTCCCAGCTTTGGTATTTCCTACAGCCCTATTTACCACCCTTAGTGTCAGGACACACTGCTGCAACAGTCAGAAGAAGAAAATTATGCAGTATCCTTACAGTTATCATCATTTGCATGCTCCAAATTTGGCTCTGGCAGCTCACCAATGGAAATTTGATGTTAAAGTATGGATATGTTTTTTCCATTTTAAGCCTCAAACAATGCCTAGAAGAAAGCATTTCAGAATGAACCAGGTAAATGATACTCTGCCTAAGAGTAATCTGTAATTAGCTAACAAACCCAATCAGCACTGTTCCTTGGCCAGGAGAAATCTCTAAAGCCTCTGCTCTGAATTCCATGTGAATTAGTACTGTTAGACTGTAATGGCAATGACAAAAGTATTGATCATAGAGGGGCTGTGCAATTTAGGACCAAGCTATACTGCTATTCACCCACTCATACTGTTAGAGGGTATGGCTCCGGGAAAGGTTCTTACCTTCCAAGTGAGAAAAAAAAGACACACTGGCAAGAATTTTTTTTTTTTTGCTTTTTCTTTCTCATTTTTAAAATATTAGGATTTTATGCCATCCATAAGAAACTGTTCAAATAATGCCCTTACCCAGGATTGTATCCTGACAGGAGACTTATCTTGCCCCCAGGGTTTTGTTTGCCTCTGAATAAGCCTACATAATATTTCATTCCCCTTTGTCTTTTAAACTGGAAAACAGAACCTCTTTCTTTCAGCTGTCTTCAAGCAAAGCATTATTTGATACGTTGCTGTAATCCCCTACATTTTAGTCTTGACAGTGCTAGATTTTCTCTGCTAGATACGTCTATCAGTTCCTGTGTTACTGTAGCACAGGGGCCAGTACCACTCTATTTAGAAAATGTACACCAAGAATAGTCTCTCCACCACAGTGATGGCTCCTGGGGATTCAGAGCCTCTAAGCTCTTCCAACAGATTCACTGCATGACCTTGAGCACACCACTAAGTCTCTTACCTCGTAGTAAAGGTAACAGAACACAACATGAAGCTATAGCAAGGTACACAGAAGGAGGATGCTCCTTTCAGGTCAGCCAAAGATGATCTCTGGAGTAATGCTACGGCACGTTGAACAGGTCCCTGGGCTGCACAGACACTGATGCTTCTACCTTCTGTATCCCTTCTCTTCCTCCCCTCCTTCCCACACCATTGCTCTGAGAGGTAATAAGTCCCTTCTAATGGGATATCAGAGATTTACCTCGGATGCCTCTGAAGATGTAGAAGCAGCACTTGAGGAATGGACTTGTCTTCCCATTCACAGCTTTGCTCTGTTCTTCCTGGTAGGGCAGTGGATCCCCAACCTCTTCAAAATTCTCATACGGATTCTCCAAGATAGACTTGGGGTTGTAGATGGTTTGAATTTTCAAGGAGGTAGAGGGAGAGCCATTGTAAACAGGATTGTCCCAAGCTTTCTTCCCCACTGTCTCCAGTTCATGCACCTCTGATACTTTAAAGTGGCTCTCAGCTCTGCTGTTTAGGTGAGACAAATTCATGACTACTCACTGCCGGCAGAAGTACTTTTTAACTGGAGTTGTGACGATTGCCTGCCCAGGCTGGAATTAAAAGTTAGCAGAGGTAATCAATGCCGAACAGCTCGTCTGCCTCAGCAGCCAGGAGAGGGCACACCAGCAGCTCCCCACAGAGAGCAAGCATCCTCTCTTTCTTTTATACCAGCTCAGCTGGTGACACCCATCAGGGGGGTGGCACTACCCCTTGTTAGGAACCACCGTCAGCCCTATTATCCCAGTAGCCCTGGGAACACCGACAAGTCCAGGAGCCCTTCTCTGCCTCTTACCGGCAATAGCAGACCTAGATGCCGTCGTGAGAAGAGGAGGCTGCAAAGAGCCGGCTGCTGCGGCCGAGGCGTGGCTGGACCCCCCAGGGACAGTTCCAGGGGGCATCCCGTGAGAGCGCCGTGGGAGAGGGGCCGGAGGGCAGCCTTTGCTCGGGGCTGCAGGACTCCCACTTTCAGTGAAGGGCCAAAGAGCAGGAGCTCCCGCGAGCGGCAGCGCCGAGGCGGGCGGGTGGCACAGCATCATCTTCCTTAGCTGATTGTAAAAGCAGGGGTGAAACAGGGGAGTAAATGTAGTGGTCGTTTTGGAAACCAGGGGGTGGAATCTCCTGCTTTCACGGTATTTCCACAAACCCTGCAGTGCCTGCCAGCCCTGAGGCAAGCCTGATTTAAAAAAAAAAAACCAAACAACAACAACAAAAAATCCCAAACCCCACCCCCAAAAAACACCAAAACAAAACCCAACCAACCCCACCAAAATAACAAACAGGCAAAACTTGGAATAACAGTGGCTGGGAGTTGCCTGCATCCACCTTGCCACTGGCCACCAGCAAGTAGTCGTCCCAGGCACCACAGGTCCTGCAGGCCTGTGACTGTACCCTGAGGAGTCTCAGAGCTTAACCCTGGGATGACACACTTGTCTTGGTGATGAGACTACAAAAGAATGTGTAGCCTGAGCCTGCTCCTTCCTCAGGCCTGAATACAAAATTTGGAAGAGGTGCCTCTCCGTGGGTACTGAGGGTTGCTATGTTTCTGGACTACCCGAGGAAGCAGCGTGACTCTCACACCTGTAGGCCCACGTAAGGATGCTTTCTTTGGACTCTAAGGTTCATACGGGTGATGTTGCCAAGCCAGCTGGGGTTTGCAGAGATGTCCCCTAGATGTCACCTAAGATCATGGCACTAAGCAGCTGCTTAAACAACAGTGAGACAAGACCTAACTTGGCACAGGGCACTAAGAGGGCAGCCTTAGTAGCTGGAAGTCACTGGAGGTCTGGGTTGGATCCTTTGACTGAATTTGGTATTATTAGGGCCTGTTGTGTTTTATTACTCCCTAGCCAGATGAAAGCAGTGGCATGGAATCAGTGGGTTCAATGGATGGGAAGCATTTGCAGAGTTCCCAAGCAGCAGCCATGCTAAGGAATGAGGCCTCAGTGAAAGGCCACATGCCAGAGCCAGGCATCCAGCTGCACTCCTGAGACCACACAGCAGATATCCCTGCCCATGCACAAGCAGCACGACTTATGTGCAGAGCTGCTGCTCTGAGGGGAACATGGGGTTTCTCCACAGCTCCTGCTGCCTATGGCACAGCACCATCACACATCCACCCTATCCTTCAGGAGCCAGGTACAGTGCAGATCTGCTGTCTCAGTGGCTGAGGCACAGAGCAGGTGGTGAAAGGGGGGGGCATTGTCCTGTACCAAAAGACCAAGTCACCCATCTAGCCCAGAAGACAGGTCATGTCTGTGTCACCTGATTTTGAAGAGCCTAACACAAGGCAGAACCAAGAGCACTCTATAATTAAGGAAACACATGCAACGCTTTACAGGCAGCATGAGGTGATTCAGTTTATGTGGGTCTAGAAAGCTCCTTTTCAGCCAGTAAACTTGAATGATGGGAGATGTGTCAGCTGGGGAAGAATACGATCCAGACTTTAGGGCATCATAGATCACTCTGCTATGCCCTCTGTGGTGTTTGATGTAAGCCCGTGTGGAGCAGCAGCATTTCCTGGCTAAGGAGCAGTATGTCTGGTAGCAGCTGTGAGCACTTACCTCACATCTCTTTTCCTTACAGTGCCTTGGGCCTTATGGCCAAACTTTCATTCTTGTGAAAACCAGCCAACAGAATTTCTCTTCTCCGTTCTTCTTTTTCTCTTCTTTGTTGAAACACACTTTTCAGCAGGCCTAGAAGAAACCTTTCAGAGATACCCAGAGAAGATGGTTTCTAAAACCAGAAACCACTGTCACAGTGAGATTCAGCATGTTAGGATAAAAACAATGTACCACAGCCACTGAAGTTTTTCTGCCACTGTGCCAAAGAAACAGACCTTTAAACAATATCCCACACTTAATTCCTTTGTGTAAAGACAAGAGAGCACCAGAGAGTTCATAAATTCCCCCCAAAAGCACTATCGAACATTGAATTAGAACTACAAAGCATTTACATTTCACAGTTAGAAAAAAGTCCTGTCAGTTAAGAAGAGCAGTCACTTGCTGGGACTGAAGGCGAGTCTGCTCTCCAGACCCAAGAGGACAGGCTCTCCAGTAGCTCACCAGCCACTGCTGAAGCAGCCCTGGCGGGAACGTTTTCACCAGCTAGAAGTGATGCTGGGACACCAGTTACAGACCAACTTTCTGTGCTGAAAAGAGCTGGTAGAGGACCAGGACAGAAGTATCCAGCTCTATAACAGAATCAGTTTCGGCACAGATTTTGAACAATACTTTTAGTTTTCTTCCAGGAGCTTAATCATCGTCTCTGAGGTTTAAAGTTTTACAGATGCCTCGTTCTTGAGAAATCTTACATACAAGTTTAGCAGTACACAGTATTCTGTAGTCACTCTTCACTGCAACTAAAACTAACAAAGAAAGAGACACAACCATGCATAAACAATTCTATATCCAAGTTCCTGTTTTCTTACTTAGGGCGCTATGTTAATTCTCTTGGCAATAATCCGTTTCCAGTGGGTTCTCATCAACACAAGCATTTGGTTCCCACTTCCAGGCAACATAAACAGAGCTAGAGATAGTTGTTATCTCTATGGATTGCATCAGGAATAGAGAAAGGGAAAGTGGTGGTGACAGCACTAATCAACTGTTAAACATCAGAAATAAAAAACCAGACTTCCAAGCACAGTACCTTGGTGTTGAGTAAAATGTTTATGATACATTTTGAAAAATTTCCCAGCATAGTGTATTAACGTTCATGTGTTTTCATTACTTTTCATTTCAAAGAAGTCTTCTCTGCTGATCTCTTTTTGTTGCATCAAACAGGTGGATTTTATCTACATTTGAATAATATCATTCTTATTCTAGTTATGTTCAGAGGCTAAGGAATCCAGCCATCTCATGAGACTTGTTGAGGAACCAGCACAAAAGGTGCTTTCTGCAGACCAAGATGTAAGAACTGTTTCAGTAAGCAATTTTACATGTCTCCAATCTGTCAAGATAAATCTGCCTGAGGAGGAGAAGGTGGAGAGTGAAGGACATTTTAGCTAAGGACAGATTGAAATTGACCTATAAAAACTTGTTACCATGGTGTAAAACTTAGCAGTGAGTTTTCATAAACATCTATTTTCTATCACATTGGAGAACTCTCTTACATTCATGTACCCATGCAGTGGCCTTCAGTGGGGACTGCACTGGCTGTCTGCAAATTCACAGAGACAGTGCACGTGCAACTCCACCTGAGCAGAAAGAAGCAGGTATAGGATGAAGTTATCAGGTCCTTTACAAGATAATGTTGATTTTCCCTCTTTTTAGAATATGGAACTAAATTTTCTTGATCTCTAAAGAGAGTTTTGATTACGAAGAACCTTTACTGTCACTCTGCAGGGTGTTGTTTTCGTAAGGCTTCATTGCGATACGTGCAGATCCATGTGTGGGCATGTTAGCACGCACACACGCAGCAAGCACGCTCTGTGCTCCTAGGAACTGTCTGGGCCAGCTGGCATTGCTGGGAGAAAGTCTGTCTTTGACACACCATGGGCAGTGATGAACGCCCAGGTGAGCACCACACCTAAATACAGAAGTGCCTCAGGAGGACCAGCTTCAAAACAAAAGGCATTTCCTCCTGTGCAATGAAACCAGCTCCGGGGTGGCAACCAACCCACAGTTTACTCCCAGAGATGACCCACGCTTGCCACAGGTCAGGGAGCTTCTATCAAGGGGCTCAAGGAGTCACTTCCCATAGACTGGGCTGCTGTCAGTGCCAGGGGCAGGGTGTTTGGATACAGGCTGCTCCTTTAACCCAGATTTATCACAGCCAGCAAGAAGAGGGACACACACAGTCTGTGTCCCATGGCATATCACAAGCAAACACCTGCCACTGTCCCTACAAAGACAAAGCAGGACTGAGACCAAAGATTTCTTCCTCAATCCAGCTATCTGCCAGATGCAAGAGAGTCTCTGTATATCCCTGAGACCAGACCAGGCTGCAAGCTTGCGTTGAATAAGTGTGATGAGAATAAGAAATGCTGATCCCTCTTGGTTTTTGGGGAATGTTGCATTAATACATGGGCTAACACGTATGGAGAAAAATAGTAGGATACATCAGATGTGAGAGATGAGATCGTAGTTTCCATCAGCTTTGTTAACAGAAGCAAGCATGATGGAGAATTACAGTGCTACATCCAGCTCTCTGATGGAATAGCATAATTCATATAATGGGAGACTGGTAAAAGAAGGTCTCTGTGGTGGAATTGTTTCCCTCCTCCAGAACTTGTGTGCCTGCTGGTGTTCCCACTTTTAGATGCACCAGCTCTTTTTAAAGCATTTAATTTCTGAAGCATAGGTAATGCCTGTGGGTTTTTTTTTTTTTTTTCAGTTTATTCACATTAAATCTTGCATTGAAATATTGTTTGTTTTAGCTATTATTTATACTTCAGTGCTTTTCACCTACTCCGCAGTTACATGCTTACGAATTTAGTAAAGCACTTAAACTCACTATTGTGACCACCTAGGTTGGCTGGGTAGTTCTTAGCGTATGGCTACAAATTGGCACAGGTTTGCCCTGTTTGGGAAAGCTCACTTGGAGCATCCTTGATCTTTTCTGCCTTTTTGGAGGAATCCCACGAGGATGGTGTTCAAACCTCTCAGCGATGGCAGTCCAGCCCACCTCAGACAGGTGCACCCCTGTCAGCGGGGGTGCAACGCTCCAGCTGAGCCCGCGGGACGCTCCCGGGACTGCCACCGCACCCGTCCCCGCGCCCTCCGCCTGCGCCGCCCGGGCCCGGCCGCCAAGTGGCAGCAGCGCTCCGCCCCGCGCGTCCCGGCACCGGCCCCCGGGCGCCACCAGCTCCGCCGCGCTGCGGACGCGCCTCGCGTTCCGTCCCCTTTTCCTCGCTCCCTCCTCGAATGTCCCGCAGTTCGCTCCCTCTCTGAGGGCGTGGTGCCCGCTGCTGAGCGCATGTCCCAGCGGATGCCTCCCCGGGGTGGCGGTGGCCGCACGCACCGACCTCCGCTGCCCTGGTGCCACGGGCTCCCGGGCCCGGCAGCGCAGAGCAGCCCCAGGACACCCCCGTCTTGTTCCCTTCATGCAGCTGGTCCCCCCTGCCTGCACTGCCCCCTCCTCAGGGGGCTCTTCTGCCTGGAACTACATTCCCCAGCAGCCACAAGCACTGGAAATCCCAATCCCACCAGCACTCACCTTCCATACCACATTGGGCTTGTCCTTTCTCAAACTCAGTCAATTACTACCTGTCACCCCGGTTACTGGGCAGAGCCAGCACAGCCTCAACAAGACCCAGCCTGTCCTTACCAGGACAAAGCAGCAGCAATATCCTACAGCCAGGAGCAAGGCAGCCAGGCTTCTTTAAATGCTCAGCAGAGCACTCCCCATCAACCAATCCCACCTGAGGACCAGTGCAGGTGTTTGTGATGAAGGGAGTGCAGTTTATTCCACCTGGGAAAACTTTCTCTGGCTAATTACTCATCCTTGCATATCATGCACAAGGTACAGCAGGAGTGGCACACATATGCTATGGAGGACATACCGCGGCCATCTGCCGAAAGTTGCCAGGCTCTTTGCAGTTTAAGCATTGCATGTTGACTTCCACCTCTCAGGGCCTCTGGCAGGGGCAGGCAATGCAGATATCCCATGCAGAATAATTTAGGGAAAGTCCAAAGGGTGGGGCCAGGGGTATAAAACTGGATTAGCAGTTCAAACTTAAATCCTCAGCACTGGTTAACTGTCATGTAACTCATTCCTGGACAGGGAACTCACCCTGCCTGTTCCTGTCATGCCTGGAGCAAACTTTAGCAATGAGAGATACTGAAATTAGGGTCATCCAGGGCAACACATCAGGCATCTCTGATACCTGCTGCAGGAATATCCCTCTCCCCCTCCTCCAGCAGCTGTCAAGTGTCATTTTGTGATTGGTGGTGTCCCTTTGGTGTTTTTCCCATAGTCTATGGCTAAGGCTCACATTAACACATGCTGAAGAGGAGATAAGCTGTTCCCAGGGGTGGAAGAAATGTTTGTGATACATCCAGCAGCACCAGAAGAAGGGCAGAGTCCCTGCATCTGAAGGCCTGGCACCTCCTGAGATCCAGCTGTGAGCCCCAGGGAGGAAATGCAAAAGAAGGAATCCTGACATCTTTGGAAACCAAGGCAGGAAACCTCTGGACATTAAAGAGCTGCTCTAGTTTTACCTCAGTATATCCTGAGCTCACTCCACTGTTCTTTTGGGGGAAAGTGCTGGCCAAGTCCTGGCTAAAGACCAGAGAGGCAGATTCCTCAGGAGCTGCAAATGATTCACCACATTTCTATTTTTGTTCACTGGTTTTCTGTAACCAAATCATTGTTTAGATGAAAATCATTTCCCTGCAGTGCAATTATATCCATTCAAGCTGCACAGTCCCATGCTGCACAGTACTTATTTTTCTCTACTTATTCCTTATCGTGTAATTCCAAATAATCCATTGAGTTTATATTTTATAGGTAAGAAGTCAAGATGGGAAAGGCTTAGGTGGCCATTTGAACACCCAGCGTCTGTCATCAGTTTTGGGATTAGGTGCTGCATGTGAGTGATATTCAGGGATGAGCCAATCACCTGATGGAGCTAGTTTTTTAAAGATATACTTGAGTGATTGAGAAAGAGGAGGTGAAGAAGGAGTTGGGGCCAAACCAGTCTCTGGCAACATTGTGTGTTTGCACACCAGTTAGCTCCTATCTGAGTTCCAGTGCTTTCCAGACTCATTCTATCTCAGCATTCAGGCATGTTAGCTGGGATCCTGGAGTACCTGTGGGGTGCTCTCAGCATATTACAGAAGCTGTGATCAGGTGGGGACATCACTGGGTGGGAGACATTGCAGTCCTTTGGTAGTGGTTTGAGAGGTGCCATCATGACACGCATTTATCCCCCAAGCTGTACAGCTGAGTATCACACATGAAACCAAAACTTTGCTGCTGCAGGACAGGCAGCAAACAATTCTGCCTAAATTCTCCCTGTATGGTATTTTTGCTGTTCAGGGAGGCTCTTCAAGTTTTAGGGCTGCTAATGTTTACATGCAAATCCTTTTTCAGCGTTGTTATTCCCAAGGCACACCACTGAGTCAGCAGGCTATTTAAAAAGCAAAATGGCACAGTGGACAAGCAAAGAAAACCCTTGGACCTTGGGTGACCCAGTCAAGCAGAACCAGACAGCCACTCCCTGTGTCTATCACATACCACTGTTTGTACACCTACAGTTCTCTCTGCTTGTAGTGTGGCATTGTGAGCACATGCTCCACTCTTAGCCCCAGACTCTTATCTGCAGAACTGCTATCTCACCAAGTTACTCTCCCAGTGCAAGTTTGGATAGTTGACTTTTCACCTCAAACTAGAGCTTTGTACTTGTCTAGTGAATTGCATCCTATTATTTAGTTCAGTCCATGTATTCCATTTGCCAAGATCTTACTGGAAATCTAAGCAGGGTGACCTCCAACACATTTTCTACTCTTCCTAGTTCCTAGTACAGCCTACAGAAGGAAGAAGTTTGGTCTTTCTTCGCGTGTATGAGCAGGGAAATTCAAAGAGCTGTACTGAAGCTATGGATCCCAGAGTTGTTCCAGCAACCCTCAGACTGAAATTGGGGGCTCTTAGCCCAGTTTCCCAACACCTCCACAACCATCTTCATCTAGGTAAAATTAGGAGGATAAGAACAGTGGTGATAATGTCATATAACTCTATACCAAAAGCCATAAAATTCTGCTACTTCATCCTTACCTTGCTTTCTTATTTCGAAGAATCAGGGATAAAATCACCTGGCATTATCAATTAGAGAAGATTGAAGTAATTTCCATGCCAGCATTGGTTGTTCTTGAAGTTAATACCTGAATCGTCTGCAAACATGATCCTCTCAAACACAGCTCAGAGAAAGGAAAACACACACCTTCCAAAACATACCAAATGCCTGCTGTGTGAATGTGTGAATGTGTGTGGTGGTCAATCATCTGCTCACCTCTCCAGTGCCATGAGGACCAGACTTTGTAAGAAGCCTCTGTAGACTGACATTTTTAATGAGACTGCTGCATTAGTACTGTCACAAGACTTTAGAGACAAAATGAGGATGCTTTAAAAAGGTAACAGAAGTAGCTAAGAGCAGATGATTTTGGGCTGCAGGGTCCCATCAGTGTTACATGCTCAGGATTTCTTTTATACTTGCAACAGAACTTTCCCTCTATTACCACTCCAAACACAAACACCAGGTTAATATGGGACACCAAAACTAACAGGAACCAGAAGTTTGCAGCCCTTTACTTTAAGTGAGGAGGTAGACATGGAAAGGCAAGAGTATTTTCAGCTCCATTCTTTAGAGGAGACAGGGTGGACCAGTTCTTTAAAGACCTGAAAAGGCAGCAAAACCAGGCAGGCAGGTAAGGGATCAAGCCAGGAAGCCTAAAAATGTTCCTGGCCAGAAACCTAACAGCTTGTAGGACCTTTTTGCTGGGCAGAAACGTAACAGCTTGTAGGACATTTATCCTTAAGGACTCAAAATGTCCTTTACTGGGCCACCCATGCATACTGCTGCAGCCCATACACCATGGTCATGAGGCACTCTGCTCAGGGGGAATCCTGAAGGATTTTCAGTTGCAAATGGACTGGAACAAAGACAGGAGGCAAAAAAAATGCCAAATCCAATAAAATGCTGCTGACAATACGGAGCTCTTCACTGGGATAAGCAGAGAGCAAAAAGAGGAAAAGCAATGCTGGCTTCTGGAGGAGTACAAAGCTCTCTGCTCTAGTCCTGTTGTCCAAGAGGAAAGAAAACATCCACTTTAAAAGCAACTGAGGTATGGATGTAGACAAAGTCGGAAGCAGCAGACAGGGAGAGGCACAGCCCATCTTTGAGGTTTTCGTCTGTGTGCCATTGATAAGCCTAGAGCAGGGAGGATTGGGTTGAGGGTCCAACAAGTTTCTCCTTTGTCCTTCCTGTTTCTCATCCCAGCAGCATATATGCATTCTCAGGGCAACCCCACCAGTGTCTCCCTGCCAGGGTATGCCTGCTTCCCCTAACAGGAGTCTATCAGAAACATCTCCAGGATAGAAATGAATATCTGTGATTCAGCCAGCAAGTATGTAAGGGAGATGTCTCTCAATCTTTAGACCCAGGTTATTTTTAACGTTGGTAAACTGTTTTTGTTCTCCTAAATGTTGGGGCAATCATCAAATGGTCAGGCTGCTGTTGCAGTAAGGAGACCAGGTAGAAAGTAATGATACAGAGCACGCACACAAACAGGATAAACAGTGGCATGGAACACTGTGCTCTGCCCAAGAGGCAGCTGCAAACTGACCTTGGATGCGCCCTCACCATTCCCCGGTGCTGCAATTTCCCCCTGTGCTGACTATGTGGCAATGTGTCCCCAGGGCTCACGCTTACAGCCACGCATCACCTCTCTCCCCACACAGTGGAGATCCACCCACAGACGCAGCAGGTATCGTGGATGTGTTAGCTGCATCTGAGCTGGCCACGGGACACTGTGGCACTGCCCACCTCACCTACGCTGGTCAGAAGATCTGCCACCAGGAGGTGGCATTTCTGCAGATGCCTGCTCGGCACTCCCACGTGCCGGCAGCAGGGGATGGGGTACCTAGGAGGACGGTCGCAGCCTGAAGAGAGGGGCAGGAGATGTAGGCTGCAGATGTGGGAAGCACGGAAGGCCTGGAGGAGGAGAAAGGGCAGCTGAGATGAGCCGAGCACGCTGCAACCCGAAGACGGGAGGCTGCAGAAGTGCAGAGGTGCCGCTGCCCAGCGAGCGCAGGGCGGGAGGGTGGGGATGGGCGCTCGGCATGCGGCTCCTTGGCACCTGGCCTGCCATATCTGATGTGGGTAGAAGGACACCAGAGAGCACCAGTACTGAGGAGAGGGTGGCAACACAAAGACTGCTGTGTTCCTCTTGTCCCCATCCCTTTCTCCCCCTCCTCTCCCAATTTATTTACCCGAGTTCAAAAGACAGCCTCACAGTCCCGAGGGGCTGGCTGAAGTGGCCAAGGGGTGGGCTGTGAGGTCATCTTCAATGAGGGCAAAAATCCAGTATCAACAATGCTGCCCATTGTATGGCCCTGTTTAGACAATACCGGCTGGGTTCTTGCTGCTGGCAGCCCGAGGACTGGGAGCAAAGCCTGTTTGGGGTAACAGGAGGGGAGGAGGGTGGGCAGGATGTCTGGCACTGAGTCAGACTGCAAGGGATGGAGCAAAGTGCAGAGATATGCACCTTATCCCAGTCATCAGCATGTTATCAGCCTAATTCTTGATGCTGATTAAGATTATCTTGAGCTTATTCTCTCATCAATGGCAGGGAATTTAGCCATCCTGGTCATAGCCTGCAGCCATGGCCATCACCCCAGTACATTTGCATTCCCTTCTAACCCTGCCAATGAGACACAGTGATTTCAGCTACTTTATTGACTCCCATTAGCCCCACATTTCCTACTCAGCATCAGCAGGGTGGCAAGGTGAGCATCAGCTTCTTCTTCCAGCCCTTGCCCTTCCAAAGGCATTTGGGGGTTTGGCCATTGCTATTCTTCTGGGTGCTCCCAGATGAGGAGCCCAGGTAATCCATGCTGAGCTTAGCCATGCTTGAAGAGTGAGGATGGAGCAGGGGATCTTCAGTAATTTGTGGGAACCACCGGATTTATAGAGCAACAGTTGATGTTTTAATGTGTGTGTGGTGGGGGGAACATGATAGAAAGCAGGCAAGTGACCAGGATGCTGCCAGTTCTTGTAAACATAAATAGCACTTTTGGTAAATGCCATGATACCAGGCTGCTCAAGTCACTGTGTCTGGAGCCAGGTGACTAAACAATTCTTAGCTTTCCATTTCAAATATGAAAGCCATTTGATACCTCTCCTGGACAAGGAAGAGTGTGTGAAAATACAACACAGGATCATCAGCTTCCAAAAGAAAGCATGGGGAGAAAACAACATCAAACAAGGGTGGTGATCCCACGAGCTGGCATCTGATCCCTGGCACCTGAACCCCTGAAACAGACAACCCTGAAAGACCTGCAGCTGCCATCATCTTTCAAGCAGGCATTAACTCTGAACTCTTGTAGTCTGAGCCAAGTCCTGTCCCAACTCATTCTGTAGCCATGGTCCCGTATCCTATTTCTCTGCATCACATAACTGCCCAAAAGTCAGCTTGTCAAAACCAGAGACACCATTAACCTAAGAGACTGCTGGCAGCAGTGGTGAGTGATGCCAGTGTTCATCTGCTCTGCAGAGTGGGCTCGACACCTGTGAAGAGCAGATTCTTTATGAGGGTAAGGAGGAGAGAAAGCATTGGTGAAAGGACAGACAGCCACCCCAGCACTGCTCTTTGAATGAAAGACCCACAGCATGATTCTCCTACATCTAGAAAAAGCTCTAAAGCTAGAATTGCTTCATAATTCTTCAGGACACCAATTTTTGCAAGCCTTTGGCACACGGTTCATTTCTTTCCTCAGTTTTCAGCTTTTTCCCTCATTACTTGAGTCTCCTCTTCTTGTTTCAACTTTTAGCTGTGAAATAGAAGATAAAGTGGGAGACAGGGAATGTCGTTAAAGAAGAGAAATAAACAACATTAAACAAACCTTGCAAAGCCCTTGCAGCAAGCATTTTTATGTACATGGCTTTTTCAACAGTTTTCGAGGGGGTAACTGAGGAGATCCAATAAAATTTCCAAGATGTCAACACCAGATGAAATCCCCTTGCAAAACTTACTGCTAAATGGAAAAGCATTTTTTTTTTTATTTTTAGGGGAGAATAGGAAGGAATGTGTTATGGTAAAAGAACCTTAGCTTAGCTTTGATGCTTTTATCTACATTCTGGCACTGTGATAGCAAAACCAGGGTAGTTAGTGCATCCCAGGACAGGAATGTGACAGTTCTTTCTCTTAAAGTGTCTGCTCACTGATACTGTCTTGTGGTAAACCTCACTGCTAGTTTGTGCCTTGTTTTCCCCAGCCTTGATGAAAAGCTGTGAGACCCTCTGACAAAAAGAATTCTGCAAGAATTTTTCACTAGCCCTCAGCTGAGTTGTGAATCTCTGGGGAGGTCTTAGGAAGGTGGAAACAGCCTTACATTACACCATGTATTTCTAAAGAAATCCAGTGCTGAAGTTCATGGCCTGTGCTGCCCATGACACGGCTCTGCTCATTGCTGCCCTGCACCATGGCCTTGGCATTGCATCAGCTCTTTTATGAAAGACTATGACCCTGGGCAGCAGTCACCAGATGCAGAAAAATTGAATCAGTTTCCTGAGGGCGACGGCTGAAGCCAAATCTTCATGAAGCAGTGTTGGTGTACACCACAAGCAATGTAATTCTGCTGAAGGCTTAGCTGGGAAGTTCTCCCAGGAAGGAGGGAAAAGCCTGTCTGGAGAGATACAAATTAGAGTGGGAAAAGCCTGATTTAAGCTGTATTGCTGTGTTTATATAGACATTTCTGTTTTCCTGGGCTTCCCAGTGACCCCCTTTTGTCTCAAGCCTTTGAGCAGCAGAGCTGAGACAGAAGTCTGGGACTCAGATGGGCAGGGCCAGGTGGTGGGGCCAGGGGTGTGCAGGGTGCAGGCTACTGGCATGGCCAGCAGCTCTCCACAGGAGGGAGCCTGGCTGGCACAGCATGGCCAAGCCTCTAGCCCACACAGGGCCAAAAAGCCTTTTGACAGCAAGGCCAGATCTGCTGCAATCCCAACACTGGAAAAGCAAACCACGCTGCACACTCTCCACTTCCTCACCAAGGTGTCAATGCCTGAACCTCGTGGCCACATTCAGGAGCATTAACCTGTTTCAAAGGCGATGAAAATGGCAGCTGGAGAAGTTGGCCAAGCTGTGCAGGGCACTTCCCAGGACTGTCCTTGGCACACGAGACTTGAAACCTGCCAGGTGAGCACAGTCCCAACAATGGTCAAGATCCATCTCTTCCTCTGTGCAACAACAAAAAAGGTGATGGTCACCCCCCAGACTAACTGGGCAGGGGAATATGCAGAAAAATTATTCCTGTTGTGAGGGAGCAGCCAAATGTGTTACTGATTTTAGATGGTAAAAGTCTAGCTGCCCTGTATAATGCCTCTTAGTTGTACTCCATGTCTGATGAAAGAAACCCGTAGAAAAGGAAAGGGCTCTGGTGGGTCTGAGTATCTGCAAAACTGCGAACCTTGAATTCCCCAAAGCCTCACTGTCACCCACAGGCAGCAGTTCCAGGTCTGCTCCTGGTTCATGACATTGAGATTATTTTCCCCATGTGTTATGAGCTGGAGATTACCTCTTTGAAATCATCAAGTACCACCTTCTTTTTTAAAAATTTATTTATTTTCTGGATCTCTTTTGGAAATAGCAGGAGCCAGGTTTCCTTGGGGTAGTTTTTAGCTCAGTTTGTAGTTCTTTCAGCACTCACATAGAAAATAGGTAGAATCTTTAATTTAATTTAAACATAATTTCTCCAGAGTATTGTTAACCAAACATTTAATGGAGAGTCTTAAAAGAGACAGTTGAAAGTCCCTCCCTGACTCATGTCCGCTTTCACCATCCAGGAACATCTTCTGATTTGGGCTCTCTGTTTTAATATTGTGTCTCAAAAGGTAGGCATGACTCAAGATCCTAATATCAAATTTAAACACATACTCCTCACAGACCTCTTCATCCATCATGGTGAAATGAAAAAGCAGGGACATATTTTCCCCTTTGCTGGACACCTCTAAATCTGGAGAAAAAATGGGCGACTGTTATTTTTCTTTGTCACTTTTGCCTTCTAGTGATTACAACACAACTCACTTTTGACAGCTGCCACTGAATAAGCCACAATATGTCTGAGCAGGATCAGCCCAGGGATGGACTGGGATGGACTCTGCAAGATCTTGGTTGTCTGTCTGCACCTCGTGTGGTCAGCTCCATCACAGCAGGAGAGCTCCAGACAGGATATATGTCAGAGGATATGGGCACACTTTTGGCTTTTCACATCCCTGCTCCACTCCCAAAATGACTCATGTGTCAGCAGGGAACAGAAACTGAACACGGGACACACTATTGAGTAGGGGAAGGAGCTACAAGGGGTAGCTGGCCGGGGTGATGGCATTAGGGTACCCTAAGCCTTGGTGCTAAATGACTGAGGGTGCCTGGCGCGGTGACCACACGGTGGAGTTAGGAGAGCTGCCGCCAGGCTCTGCCATCGGAAAGGTTTGATTTGTAAGGGCCCTGTTTTTCACTTTTAATGGTGAAGGTCTCTGTGGGACAGAGTTTGAATTTCGGATAGAGCTTGGATTTTGGATAGAGGCTGAATTTTGCTGGCATGACTGGCTAGCGAGGAGGTTGTTGTGGAAAATAGCTGATGGCAAACTGAGCTACTACTTTTTCCTTCCATCCTCTGCTGCAGGCACTGTTTTCTGGGGACAACAGACAGGATTCTTTTTAAAATGTTACAACCAACAGTTTCCAAACGATTTGTGATGAACATCTACACACATATACATGCTTATCCGGACGTAAGTTGCGGGGTGCTTTTCTTTGCAGAAATGTATGATTTCTATACACGCATATACGTGTAGAATGCTCCCCAGACAGATCCCCAATACAGAGCAGATGTTTCATGCTGAATCCCCTTCTCCCCCCGCCGCAACCCACATCCAGCTGGGGAAGGGGCGCGGGGCTCCCTGACATCCCTCACCCCTCGGAAGCCCCTTATGTCATGAGGGGCAGCCCTCGCGGCGGCGGAGGGGGCTCTCGGGGGACCGCAGCACCCCCGGCGCGCCCCGGCGGGCGCGGAGCGGGGCTCGGGACCGTGCCCCGAGCAGTGCGCGCAGCGGGGAGCGCAGGGTG
>VZSE01015366.1:126352-365346 GCA_013398275.1 Promerops cafer | reverse complement strand
AAAAAAAAAAGGAAAGAAAAAAAAGAAAAAAGCAGCCAGGCATCATGAGAGAGCCTGGCCCTCGTCATCCTCCTCTTCCTCAGCATCCTTCCTCCCTCCCGCCCCCCTGCCCGCTCCGCCCCGCCTCTCCCCCCGGTTACGTCGAGAGCCGGGCCCCCACCGCGATTCGCCGCCCTCCGCGCTGACCCCGCGCATCCCAGCCGCGGGCAGGGGGTCACGGGGAGGCCGGGGCGCGCAGAGCCCGGCCCCGCCAGCCGCCGAGCAAGCAGCCCCCCTTAAATACCTCCGCACCCGCCTCCGCGAGCCGCACAGCTCGCCGAGCGAGGAGCCGACCAGAGCCAGCCTCTCGCCAGCGCCGGGGACCTGCGCGCCCGCGTACCGCCGCCGAGGAGCAGAGACAGGGCGGCCCCATGCCTGCGCACTTGCTGCAGGAGGAGGTAAGCGGGGCCCCGGGGTGCGGGTGCTTTGTCTTCCCCTCGCCCCTTCGTCCTTCATCTCCGCGGCTCCGGCAGCGCTGCGCTGCTGCTGTGTTGGGGAAGAAGGTCTGGGCATCCACGCGCGTCCGTGCGTGCACACACACACGTATTCACACGTGTGTGCCTGTGTCCTCTCCGCACCGCTTCGCAGCCGTGAGGGGAAGGGGTTCAGTGGTAACTTTAGACTCACCCAAGCCTGATGGGGAGCCCATGGATGAAGCGGAGACATCCGCCTTTGAGGTGATCTTCTTGGATCCTGTGCCCTCAGGTAGACTGAGCATAAAATACAGGTTTATTTTGAAAACACCCATCGAAGCATGCTGGGTGCTTGAATAGCATGAAGGGCTATTCAAGAAGATCTTTTGTGCCAAGAAGTCATAGGTTTTTTGGTAATACTCAGACTGGGATTTTTAAAAAGTTTCTTAATTCATTTTCTTTTTAATAAGAAAGGAGTTTCACTCGCAGTGTTTTAAAACCAAATATTGCAGCAGGAAGCGTCTCTAGGACAGACGCAAGGTGAAAGCTGGCTGTCCAGATGAAATGAATGACTGTGTCTGCATTGCTTGAGCCAAGCAAGCATACAATAGGGAGACTGCCCATTTTTCTCTTAAGAAGGTCTGAATAACAACCTGAGACCAGTAAGATGGGGCTGTTGGATTTTTAAAGATTTTAATTTTTATTTTTGACCCTCATGGCAGCCACCCTTTGCCCAAGGGGAGGAGGCAGGGGCTTGATTCTGGTGTTTGTGCTCTCACCTTCTCATCCTTCCCTCCCTGCCAATGCCTAGAAGTGGATGTAAATCATATCCCTGCTCTTTTCCTGTCACCAGCACCCAGGGTCTCCCTTGGTCCTTTTGTGCAGGTGCCATGACCTTCCAGGGATGCTGTGATGTAAAGAACTTTACTTTTCTCCCCTCCCAAAATGGATGTCAAGGGCAGCGTGCTCAAACCATGTTTCATGGTTTTGGCATGTATTTTGGGTCATATCCTGGAAAGAAGCTGGAAAGAATCCTGTCCCTGGGTCATGCTGGGCATTCAAATATACTGGACCGAGATTCAGTGCCCTGAGGCCCATACACTGTACCCGGTGCACGAGCCTTTGAGCTGCAGTTGGTTGTATAAGCTGGCTGGGTGCCAGGATCACCTATGGCATGTTCAGTGCTGGGGAGGTGGGGATGTAGATGGGGAAACACATCTGTTCTGCAGATGAGAGCTGCAAAGTCACTCAGAAATCAGGGAAAATAATTTAGCTGGCCTCATCCCTCTCTCAGCCCTAGACCCCAGATCAATCTCCATCCCATTTTCCTCGGTAGCAGCCACTATGGTCATAAGGGGATAAAAATCCTCTTTCTTTCCTCATTTCCCCCATTTCTACTTAAATAGCTGCCCTCTCTCCCTCCCTCTTCCCCCCATGCTCGTCCCACCAAGTCTCCAACGGTGGAGCTGTTTCACAGCTGCTTTATAGCCCTTTTGTTCAAGGTTAGTTTGCATGTGAGAAATGACCAGTCTGATTACATCAGTGTAATTCCAGCAACATAGGTATGCTGGTAAAATTCCTCATGTGGCTACTACAACTCGGGAAGATATTTTTTTTCCTCTCTGCTGTTTTCTTTGCCCTCTCTCTGCTCCTCCTCTGCCCCTGTGTAACTTTGACAGTGACATAAGCTATCATGGAGGAGCAAAATGTAACTCCAACCCCACATTCTTACTCTGGAAGCAGCATGTCCATATGGGGTGTGTTACCCGTCTAATTGTACCACCAATCACTGCTGGGAATTTTTCCTGCATAGACAAGTCTTGAGTCTTTTTGGTAGATTGTCTTGCAGCCAAGAAAGAAAATTGTACCTTTCTGCCAAAATGCCAGATGAGAATATCTAACACTTGGGAATGGGCAGGACTTCTCCTTGCCTAATCTCTGGATTAGAAGGCATTTCCCATGGCTCTTTTGGTGTGGGGATTACCTCTAAATTCTCCAGCAGATGAGAGTATCATACCCACAAAACATTAATTAGGAAAGCAGGCAAAGACAGCCTATAGCCAGGATGCAGAAGAGCCAGTCCCAAGCTCAGCAGTTTGCCTGTGTGCAGTGAAGGCAGCAGGATACTTTGTGTCCAGTTTTTTCCTTCCAAAGCCTTTGAGTCCCCAAGGAAAAACTAAAAGCGCTCCTTCTGTAGAGATCATTTTACTTCCCAAATGTGGGGAATCTGTCAGCCTTGCCAGCTCCTCCCCATCGGAAGGTATGTCTGTAACCCTCTAGTTTCAACCCTTGGGAAAGGGAGGAGTTGGGGTGGCCACGTAAGCTGCCTGGCCTGATTTTAATGCCTCTCTCAGGAAACTAGGCCATGGCAGGATGGTGGTCTTTTATGAATCTTGAACACCTGAGTGGGGATCTGGTGTTAATTCAGGAGCGATTTCTATTGGGAAAGGAGCATTCCCAGCTTGAGCGTGCTCTCAGCTCTCCTGTTCCTGCTGGCTGACCTTTAGTGCCCATTCACCCACGGAGGCAGCAGTGCGCACGGCAGAGGGATGTGTCCCTTGGGCGGGTTCCCAGGGGGCAGGGAATGGGGGTGATGTGTGTGGGACACACCACTTGCATCCCACGTGCTTGGCACCCCCAGGGTTGAGCCACGTTGGGCATTTGGGCTGGGGCTGACAAAGGGCTGCGAGTACCAGCAAGCACAGGGCTGTCTGGATGGAGATGGAAATCGGTGATTCAGGGTTCAGTGACCTGTCTCATTAGGGTCAGTCCTGCCTGCTCCTTTTGTCATGCATGCCTGATCGGGCAGGCTGTCACTCAGCCAGGGCAAACAAGCATGTTCTGAGGGAATGTTGTGTCACACTTACAGAAGGGAGCCAGGAGCCAAGCTGAGCCAACTTTGCTGCTTAAAACTTCCTCTCTGCATGCTGGTGGCCATAGATCAGAGGACTGTCTTCCCTTGCCTCAGTTTGCCTGTGGGTGGGAAATGAGAGAGGGATAAGAGTCTTAGCAGCGGGCATGGGATAAGTAGCTGCAGTTCTGACTAGAAGTACCTCACCTGACTGCCTCCATCCACTGATCTTCAAGCATGTTGGTCATGCCACATCCCATCTTGGAATGTGAGGCAGGGGAGATAAGGAGGCACTCCAGAGGAATCCCCCTGTGGATCTTTCTGATGTTCCCCCATGATGCCAGGTGGGGTGACACAAATAAGTAGGATATCAGGAGCAGGCCATTGATTTATTATAAAACTGTGTTTCAGACCATATTTCTCTCCCACCTCTTTGTTCATTCACAAGATTTCCTTTCTTGTTGTCTGATTATGCACAAGCCCAGACCACAAACCCACCTAAAAACATCCACTAATCAAACTGAAGGAAAATAAAAATCCTTGCAGTCTGCAAATGATCTCACCAAAGCCACTGGTGGAAAAGAGACTGGCTTTCAAGAATTTTTCTTTACTTTTGGCACCCTACCTACCATTCACCTCCTCTCCAGAAAGACCAGGTCCCTGTCCTCTCAGGCCATGACTCCATGTGGCCAGAGCAGGCTCTTCTTTGTGCCAAGGGCTCAGCTGAAAGAATGGAGCCTTCCAGGGAAACTACAGGCTGTGAATCTTTATACTGCCAGCCTAGATGCATGTGTTTCTATTTCTTGAATTGATAACCACCAACTTCTTGTTTTGTTTTCTCTTTTTCCCTTTCTTGAAAATATCTGTTCTTCAAGGAGTTCTCCTCCACCTCCAGCACCACTGCTGTTGGCACAGTCACCTCCCGGGTGACGAGGAATGGAAATGCCGTCATGGAGAAGGACTTACTCAATCATGAGGACTTGGCAGGAGACCGGGGCATGATGGACGATATCTTTGATGAGACCTACCGGGAGAAAGAGGGCCCCAAGCCCCCGCTGCGATATGTCTGGAGGAATATCATTCTCATGAGCCTGCTGCACCTAGGGGCCCTATTCGCATTGACACTGATACCTTCTGCAAAGATCCAGACACTGGCATGGGGTAAGCACATTCCTCTACCTGTTTCTTGGCATTCGCAACCCCCAAATCTGTTGGGTGGTTTTGTTTTTTTCTCCAGGCCCACAGACTCGGGGATGAGTGAGAAAGAAGCAGGTGGCTTCTTCTAGAAGCATCTCTTCAGACAGTTTCATAGCAAGCTGTGGAAGGGCTTGCTAGTGTCTCTTGTAAGGTCATGCATGAGAGGGAAAGATTTGGCAGGGATTCGGCTTGTCTGCTCAAAGAACAAACTTGATTCACAGACATTAGGCTTGGAAATATCCTGAATGTGCAGCTGCTTCTGGGGTGAAGCACAAAAACTGTTTGATAGAGTACTGTGACAGTGCCAGAAAGTTAGGAAGAAAGATGCTAGCAAGTGCACCTTAATGGGTGTTTGGGAAGGCAAGGTACAGAGCACTATTTGGCATGAGACTGCTGTCCAGACATGAGAACCATTCCTGTCCTTACCAGGGAAGTGTAAATCCCACAGAGCCTCAATGTGTGTATGAGGGAAAAGAGACAAAATACAGCTGTACTGAAGATAAAAGTCAAGAATTAAGTCTGAAGCTCAGGTCTTTTATCATTCTTAAAAAAGCACAGATTAGCCACCGTCATCCCGGAACTAAGCCTGACAACTTCCAGAAAATAAATAAGCGTCTCTCCAGGCAGCAAATTCCAGTGGAAAGCACAACCCAGCAGAAGGTAGCTAGGCAAAGTTCTGCTTTCTCAGAGATCTTGCCCTGGGTAGGAACCAAACTTCTCCTCTGACTGCTTGAAAGACAGCTGGGCCCAGGGCCCACTCTGCAGGAGAGCCTCACTTTCCATGAGCCTTTGTGTGGACCCCTGGAGGAGTCCAGAAACCAAATGGCTCCCAGTAGAGAGGTTGAGAGATTGCATCCAGCCCCTGCCTCCCTGTGAAACAGAACATCCTGAAACAAAAAGCAACAGTCTAGATTGAGGCCTGCTGGGGTGGCTTTTGGGTTCAGTAGTGCTCCTGCTTCTTGGTCAGCCTGGCTGTGGACAGGCCCTGGGGTGATCCACCTGGTCTATCACACTCTCAAAGTCTCTCTTCCTGATGGCTGTGTGCAACAAGTATCACAGCTGAACCGGGAAGGAGATTGCTTCCTGGATGGCCAGGCTGACTCTTCCTCTGTATAGTATCACAGGCAGACATCTGGGGGATGAACTTCACTGGAGGCAACAGTCAGAGTCTGGCTACAGCATCTGCAAAAGCAGAGGCATTGATGTGTTCCCTTGTGCAGCCAGCATGGCCTTTCAGGGGGATATTGTGAAAGAAGACTTTGCTGGGCCTTTCCCTTGTGAAAACCTGACAGGCTGTACTTTCCCCTGGCCTGTCAGAGCTGGGCAGAGCATGCAGCCTCAGCATAACCTTAGAGGAGCATTTCAGGGCTCTTGGTCCTGTTCTGTGTGTCCCATCCCTGGGCTGGAGGCTAAGCAAAAACTGCTGGCTTCTCTCACTCACTGAGCTGACAGCCTGGGTCCTCCAATTCCAGTCAGATAACCTCAGGATGTTGGGGCAAGGAGAAGGAAAAAAAGTGAATTGAATTTACTGATTTCATTTCAAGCTGCTGATATGCTCTGTGATTTCCAAATCCATCCAACCCTTCTCCCTTGAGTTCCCTTGGGATACTTAAGAGGGCTTGAGCATCTTTATCCAGAAAGTGAATGCTGTTTTGCATTTTGCTAAACCCCACCCTACCCCAAAATGGTCTCTGAGGCACTGTCTTTGCAACAGTGTGTCTCTTTAGGATGTCTATATGGCATCTCATGGCATTTCCCAGGAATCTGCTTTACTTTTTATCTGATGTCAATCCTTCCTGCTCTCCTTGCTCAGTCAACTCTGAAGTTGCTCTCCTGCCACTGTGAGGCACTGCAAGATTCCTTGGTGGATTCTGGAGTGACACGTTCTGGGAATGGGAGAAGGACATGGTTTTTGGGGAAACTGCACTGTTCTGGACTGGCTGTAGATCAATCCTGCCTTGCCAAAGCTGGAGTAGCTCCACCAAGCTCCCTGTCCTGCACTCCTGTTCTGGGAAAGGACCACCTTTCATGGCACCTTACTACCAAGTCAGAGTTCCCTTACAGTCCATTCTCCTCCAGCACTAACTGGAACTGGAATAGTCTGATCCTCCTCATGTCTCCCTTCTCAGCAAGGCTTCTTGCTCCTTGCATTGCCCTTTTCTCAGTTCATACCTTTTGTTTGGTATATACAAGGCATCTGTGGCTGTCATGTCAGTGACTTGCTGTTTTTTCCTATCACCCTCTGGTAGCAAGGAGAGGACTGCAGTTCCCATGTTACACACAAGGATAGTGCAGCAGAGACTTTGGTTGCTCCTGGCAGTACACAATGGGCTCATGGCAGGCCAGCTCTAGCAGTGGTAGTTCTGGAGCTGCTGGAGATTTTCCTTGCTTTTTTGTTTGTTTTTCAGATAATTTCTTCCTTAGGTTGTGTACATATAATACAAAGTTAACATGGTCCCGAGTGTTCTCTGTTGTGTTGCAACAGGCAGCTGTGGTGCTTGGTAATTTATCCATTGCTTATACCCAGGCCACCGTCTCCTTGATGTTCCTGTCCCTTTGAAACCAGTTATATTGGTGACTGTCCTCTTTTGTTTTCCTTTCTCTATGTGCTGATTCCTCTTTGTCTCTCAAGCTCCCCAGCCCTGCCTGCATCATTGTTTGCTGTTCTGCGTTGCTGTGTGCATTGTATCCCCTGATCTCTTTCTGGTACAGAGCTTCCCAGAATGAGCTCGGGTTGTTGATCAGGTGAGAGCTCACCATCACAAGAGCTCTCCAAGCCTGTCCAGCACTGGCTTTCTAGTCAGCTCCCCTCTTATTTATTGTCTTCTCTACTGCACTTCTCAAAGTCTTGCTTAGTCTTTTCAAGGATCATGGGCAGATTTTACGTCATTTGCCAAATGGCACAGAGACTGAGTCTAAAAGGGCAGGATGCAGAGGTGATGGGCAGTTTCTTCTCTAATTGCTCAGATCTTCCCTGGAAACATGATTTGTGGGTAGTCTTTTTAGCCCTTGGATGCAGCAGACTGACAGTAATTGTGTTAGCTCCTGTTGGCCTGGAAAGCAGTGTCTGTAAACAGGAATGGTTCCTCTCGACATGGTGCTCTGTCAACACCTCAGTTCCCTGCAGTGCCAGAAGCTCTAGAAGCATGGGTTGATACCATATTTTGTTGTTGCTGTATTATCTTTGGACCAAGGTGAACCTTGCTGGATAATTTAGGCAATTCTGACAGCCTGAAAATCTCAGCCAATACTGCCCCCAGAGATACGACCAGCAAAGTGTTTACAGTGGTTTTTTTACTTTCCCATCAAGACTACAGCTGGCAACACCTTTCCACGTAGTGTTCCCTCCAGGCTTAAGTAGCAGGTGGTGTACTTCTCTGAGCGTGGCAGGGAAGTTAGGTTTCAGTGACAGCAGATCCTATTGCTCCTCCTAAACACTGCTCCCTTTATGCAGCCTGTAAATTTCATTGCCCCTGGTATCTTTCTCCTGAGAGCAGCAGGACTCACCTGGCTAACAGGGACTGGGCAGCAAGGAGGGAACAGTCCTGCACTGAGCAAAAGCCCAAGGACACCTGCTGGAGCAGGAGCACCTCTTCATGTAAACATCCTTGGTGTTCACTGCAGGTGGCAATGCTTTCAGCACATTCCTGGTTTCTCATCATAACTTGGGTCTGAATCTGGGCCCTAAAGAGGTAAAGCCTAATGAATCATAGCTATGACTGAATGCTGAATGTTTTCTGTTTAATATTTTGAAGCACTGAGTGCTTATTACTGCCAGTGGTCATAATTCTTTGTATTCCAGTTGAATGGGTCACTGGGAATATCACCTTTGAGTTCCCAATCTTTTAAATCTTGTGCAGTTCAAAGCATGGTATGGAAGATGACTTTGAATCCTCAGCTAATGGAGTCCCTAAGTCCTTCAGTTTTGGGCAGCATCACGGCAGGTGTGAAAATCTGTGCTACTTTATTTCACCTTCTCTACTCTCTTCCCAACTGAATTCTTAGTGGATGATCTTGGAGGAGTTTTTCTTCCCTGTGAGATGCTGATTCCCTGACTATGCAATCATCATCACTGTACCTGTTTGTGGGGGTGAACTCTCTGAATCATAAGGGTGCTGGATTCTTCTGTATTCCACAAGGATTTCAATCATTGTGCATATCCTGTCACTGTCACATAAACTCTTAGATATGGCTAATGGATCTAACTGTCTCCAGGTAGGGTTTGGCTTTCTGTGGGGCTGGTGCCACGAATGTATAGACTGAGAATCAGTTGCTATTTCCCACAGAAAGTGTCTGCCCCTTAGATAAACTACAGCTTCTGTACACGGG
This sequence comes from Promerops cafer, assembly GCA_013398275.1. NCBI lineage: Eukaryota > Metazoa > Chordata > Aves > Passeriformes > Nectariniidae > Promerops > Promerops cafer. The sequence continues at coordinate 356,517 of VZSE01015366.1, read as the reverse complement.
CAAGAGGCCAGGCAGCACAGGATTATAATGAGAGAGTTATGGCCATTGTAGTGACCTGGGATGCAGCTCCAAGAGAAGTCAACATGAGCTGCTGAGGTTCATGGGCTTTGGATGGAGGCTGAGTCTGTTCTATGCTGGGGCACCCAAAAGCACTGGGTACTCTTCCAGATTTTTTACAAAAGCTTCCAGGAAAGGCTACCCAAAGCTGGGTACCAATTACAACCAGATGCTGGGTTTTCTGGGTTTGGAGACTGTTGGTGTCCCCATCACATCTCTTTTGTGATTCCCTGTGCTTGCTGATAATGTCTTTGTTGCTGGTGTCATCTTTTCCCAACAGGGATATCCACAGCCAAATTCTGAGAATTGTCTGTATAATTGTCTGTGTTGGACAGCTTTGTGAGCTTTGTTCAGCTCCATTGTCTCTTGCCAAGGCTGGATCCTGCTGTATTTGCCTGCTTGGCTCTTCTGAAAGACCGCCGAGGTGCTGGGAGACACAAGGCAGAGTTGTGCTGCTCCAAGGCTTGTGCTGCATTCAGCAGCAGGCAGGGGAACCAAGGGAGAAGATGAAGATGGGGAATCACGGTCAGATCAGCAGACAGGGAAGGTCACTCTTTTGCAGTGGGATGGAAGTGAGAAGGGTTCATGCAAGTTTAAGGGGCCAGAAGATGATGTTAAATCAGCCAAGAAAGGCTCTTATCCACTAAAAGGATAAGAGATTAGGCTGGGAATTTAGAAAAACAAAAAGGAGGTGACAGAAGGAAGACGAAGCAGGAGATGACAGGAAATAAAGCCTGTATTACTTTGAATGAAAGAACTGGGCTATGCCTGGCACAGGTCTCAGATTTCTAATTCCAGACAAGTTTCTGTCAGAGTATCTGGTTTTCTGGGTTCAAGATAAACTTGATTAGAGCCATTTGGCTGGACTGAATGGCTGAACATCAAGCATACTACCAGCAATTCCTATCCATAGACTTATGTGTAAGAATAAGGAACTCTTTTCATGATTGATATAATTGGCTGAAATGTGCAAATTTATACCAGGAAAGTTTGCCCTGGGAGACTGGTAAGAAGGCATTGCTTCCCCCAGAGGACTAGAGGTGGATCAGTTGACCTGTTCACAGATGTGCACCCTTCCCTCTTTGTGTCTGAGCTTGCAGAGCAAACCACCTGTTGAATGCTCTCTTTCTGCCAACCTTCCTGACCCTTCCTTCCTGGAGGAAGAGTTAATTTGCAGAACCAATTTTCTTCTTACCCTACTTTCCTAGTGTAATGCTGCTATAAAAATCTTAGGGTCTTTTCTCTATTTTAGTTTTAGGATCAGATGCTGGAGCTGAGGTTAATTTCCAGAATTCCCAGGAGGACAAACAGGCACACAGACCAGAGCAAATATGAATACATGATGTATTGAGAGAAGGATGTTTTTTTCTACTAGATGCCAAAGGGGCAAGGAATTCCTTCTGTGCTGTGTGAAGAGGGAACACATGAAGTAGACTCAAAGCTCAACAGGGCCCAGCAACCATGGATACAACTTGGAAAGAATTGTTAGCCCTGGGGTTTCCTTCTGTGAAAGGTGCAGGAGTTGAGCAGAAGGAGGGATCAAAAAGACCCTAGGAACTGTAGCATCTGGGCAGATTTTAAGCCACTGCTAGAGCTGAAGGTGAAGCCCAGGCTTCAGTGGGAGGATAAGTTAGATCTTGTTTTAGCCAGCTTCTGCTGAGAAAGGGAGCAGAAGAAAAGCCTAACCCTGGGCTTGAGCTGTCCCGCTCAAGAATGCTATGATTATCTACCATCTCTAGGTGAAAATAATGCAAAAGAGATTTAACAGGGAGTGGTGAGATAGGAAAGCAAGAGCCTGGATTATTTGGGGTGGAAAGAAGCTGTTGCCTGGTGGACTGCAGTGCTTTTACCACAGTGCTTTATGGAAGCAGCCATTTTATACAATTTTGGTTATTCTGCACCATGACAGATGGCACTATGCTGAAGAACCAACCCTTGTGACAAGTCTTCTAAGGGGGGGCCTCTTTCCTTGTTAGAGATGAAGGGCTGAATTTATTTGCCCCACATTGCCTAGGAGGCCTGTGGTAGCTTGGGCACTCTCACATTGAGTTTTATTGCCCCAATCTGTGCTCTCCATGGATTTGTCTCTTGCTTATACAGCTTTGGGGAAAGGCCCACCTTTGTGTTGCTCTGCCTGAGGCTTTGCTCTAAGTGCTCAAACACTTTCTTTTACTTTGTAGCTCTTCTGTGTTTTGTGGTGAGCGCTCTGGGGATCACAGCTGGATCTCACCGCCTCTGGAGTCATCGGTCCTACAAAGCCACGCTGCCCCTGCGCGTCTTCCTGACTATTGCGAACTCCATGGCCTTCCAGGTAAGCACTTCCCCAGTGTGCCACTGGTCCTCAGAAGAACGTGCTCCCATGAATCCCTGTCTCAGATATGGGACACAATTTGATGAAGAGGTTCCTCTCTCCTACTACCTCTTGTGAGGAAACAATCCATCTAACACTGCAGTGCTAGAGTCTGTCTCGTCTTTACCTTGTCCCATCAGAGGTTAACTCTGAGACAAACCCAGTGGGGAGAGGACAACTGGCCAAGACCAGGGGTAGGAAAGCTCTCTGAAGTAGGAATGTACCTTTCTCTCAAGGTGTGGTCTCCCTGTGCTTGCACCAGGTCCCAAGAAAGGTGCGGAAGTGTTAAGTGTTTTCCTGGTGTTGCCTCACTCTCCTTTTGCTGTGTGGCTGATAAAGGGGAAGACATCTGCAAAGCCAAGGATGTAGAATTCTACAGGATGTAGAATTTGCTACTTCATAAAGACCAAGAGCATGTTGAGATTTAGGGGATGTTTCTCTCATTCAGAAGAGTGATATTTAGGACTAATCATGTTACAAATCACACCACTGGCTTCCAGAGAATTATCCCAGGTCAGTGATATTTTAAGGAGAGAAGGGTTGGGCCCATTCAGAGTGGCACAAGTGACTGCAGGCACTGTTAAGCACCTTGGGAGATTGCTTCACCTCTCAAAGAGCACTAACCTCAGGATATTGCCTAACTACTGTGAGAGTACTTCACAGTCCCCAAAGCAAATAAAACTGCAAATCTGTAGAAGTCAGAGTGAAAACCCAGATTGGCATGGCACAGAAAAATAAATCCTCTCAAGCTTGCTGCTGTAAGTCAGCCCTAACAACACTCCATCTTCCAGCTGTACTGAAGGGTTGCTTGTCTGTGGGAAGTACTCAGGAAGGTGTCAGAATGTAGCGCTTTCTGCTATAAAAAGGTGAACACAAAAATACCAGTGCTGTGCTCTTAAGTAATTCTCCAGAGGATATTACTTTGTTTACATGTAATCAAAACAGAGTTTTTTAAACCTTGAAAAACTTTCTAAAACATCATTGAATTTCTTCTTCTCTGATAGTACCAAACAGCAGTCTTTGATGAAGAAGGGGAGGGACCAAGCTGCTGATTCCAGCCAGTGGTCCAGCACTCAGCAAGGCAACAGGATGGGTTGCTGTCTATTAGCTAGTCCTGTACAAAAACCATCTTTCACAGGGTTATAGGGCAGAGGGGGAAAGAATTTGCTGAGCTATTGCTGTAGGGGATAGGAATAGACAAAGATGAGAGACAGACAGATATTTCAGCTTCAATAGGAACTAATCCAAAGTTTTACTGAAAATTCAGTACTATTCCCCATGGATTTTTTTTTAGTAGTTACTTTCAGTGAGATCAAGAGAAGATTTATGTTGAATTTATCTCATTCCTATTAGTGGTAGCAGAGGAGATCAGTTACTTTTAAGATCACGGAAGTGTATGGACTGTCTTATCTTAGGTCCTCCAGAAAATGCCTGTTGGCTATTCAGAGACCTTTGACTTACAATTTCAGAGAATTTGTGAATTCTGCCTCTGATTCAGGCTTTTCCACCTGCAAGACCTGTCAGCTGTAGCACAACAGAAGCTCTCACGGTTTTAGCCTGTAGCTGGAAACTCCCAAGGAAGAAGACATTCTCCTTAGCTTTGCTTGCTCTTCTCAGAAAGTCATGATTTTCAGTCAGGGTTGCAGTTGGAGGTGGTCCCAAAATAAGACCTGTAGAAAAGAAAATGAGCTAAAGTTTGGGTCAAGATACAGATTTTTCAGGTTAGAGACTCCTAATTTTGTTTGTAGACAGGGTGTGGTGGATGAAGTCATACCGTGATCCAGCTGCGTTACATGGTCTCTGTCCAAATTTGTGCCTCCTTCCTCCAGCAAGACGAGGAAAACCTTCCCATATGTGCAAGCCCAAGTTGTCTGTCAGCTTTCAGACTGGGCTTTCTCATGTTACATGGTGCTGTTTAGGGTCTGGAATGTGAAAGAGACTTTGGGTCACTGGTGAAACTTTTCCAGCATAGGTACTGGTTGAGTTTCTCTGCTTACTAGATAGGGAGGGCAGCTGGGCCACTCTCTTCTAGGGGAATACTGAGTGACCAAGCTCTGCCCAAGATCAGCAAGGGTTGCTGATACTTGGAGATATTTGGCTGGAAGGAAGGCATCAGTTCCCACTATTAGGAAACAAGCGAGAGTTTAACCCTGGCCCGTGTCTGTCATTGCCTTCTTGAATGGCCTGCAGGTAAATCATTTTATCTCAGTTAAAGGAGGAGTGGTTACAATACTTGAAAAGGACTTGAGGAGTCATGTCTCTGTTACAGACTCCCTGTGTGGACAGGTCCCTTAGTCTTTCGAGGCAAGAAATAGGGATGGTTATGCCATTTCCCTACCTTCAAAGTGTTTTCAGGAAAAGTCCTGGGTATGTAGGAGATTAAGGAGCTTCTTGTGTAATACAGGTAATAGAGCTGTGATTGGATCTCTGTTTCATGTTTTCTAGGATGGTGTAATACATGGCTTTAAGCTCATTGAAATCTTGATACAAAGAAATGATCACAGGCTTATGAAAATCTATTCTTAAAACCAGCCAAAGCAATCATTTCATAATACATATGATAAAAGCGTTGACATTTTCCAAACTGTATTGATTTTGCTGTTTCAATGGAACAGTAATGGGGCTGAAGAGAGGTATTTTTGAGAAATGTCATTGAAATGGTGTGTTTGTTCTCTTTCTAAAAAGGCACCTTAATTTTAAGACTGTTTGATTTCCAATGGAAAAAAAAAAAAAGTTAAAAAAGCCTCGCTCCCCCTAAGTTAAACATCTGATTAGGCAATCCCAGGACAAGCAAGGCAGGATGACCTATGTGAAATGTCAGGTACAAGGAAGGGGCAGGTCAGCCCTGGCTGGTGCTGTGCAGGGATGGGGATGGGGACAGGGATAGGACACCAGCCGAGCATAGGAGGGCGGGGCACCAGCCAGCCAATGAGAGTGGCTGCTTCAGGGGGTGGGGCATGGGCTGACCAATCAGAGTGTGCAGCACCATGGGTGTGGTGCAACACCCAGCCCAGAGCTGGCCAATCAAAGAGCAGCACTGAGGCACCCCTGGAGCTGCTTCCCAAAAAACTGCAGAGGTGCGGCCAAAACCCAACCTCTGTTTTAAATGGCAGAAACCCCAAACCCTAATGAGACATAATGCCATTGATACAAGTTCAGGTCAATAGGATTTAAATATTTAAGTATTTCAGGCCATTTTGTAATTTGAAGGGAACGTCTCCAGCCCTGACCCTAAGTTTTGACTCCTGTTGACTTGCAGAATGACATCTATGAGTGGGTCCGGGACCACCGTGTCCATCACAAGTTCTCCGAAACAGACGCAGACCCACACAATGCCATGCGGGGCTTCTTCTTCTCCCACATTGGCTGGCTGCTTGTGCGCAAGCACCCGGATGTCATCGAGAAGGGACAGAAGCTGGACCTGAGTGACATAAAGGCTGACAAAGTGGTGATGTTCCAGCGCAGGTGAGTAGTGGGGTCAAGCATAGTAGGGACCCATGGGGAATGGAGCAGGGACAAATGAGCTGAGAACTCAAGTGGCTTTGATGGAATGTGAGAGGATTGAGGGCATCATGTGAGAAATGAGACTCTTCAGCATGGCCAAGGCTTTGCTGTGAGATGAACTGTGAGAAATGAGCTGTTCCTCTCCTGTGGGGAATGTTTAGAATTCAGTGCTACCTCTAGCCCTCCCACACCCTTCTCTTGCCTGCCTACCCTGCAGCACCTTGCCAACAGCAGGCTGAGCTTTCCACCACAAAGCCCCCCCACACCTGCTCACCCCACAGCCCAGCTGCTGCTTTGGCTGGCCCAGAGCCCGCACACAGGTGCCTCTAAGACATCCTTGGAGACTGTACAACTTCAAGGCCATACGTGTGCCCCTCTTACCTCAGTCTTCTGGAAACAGTATGGTGAAAGAAGGGTTGAAAATGGAGATGTGAGAGGGGCAGTAACTGGGAAGAACAGTCTTGATTCACTGGTGCCTCTTGGGCAGGGTATCTCTCAGCCATCTGGAGCTGTACTAGGACTGATCCCCAGAGCAGGTGAGCCTGTCACCAGGGCTGCAGGGATGTGAGACTGAACCCATATAGTAATCAGCCTGAGTCAGGAAGTCCCTAGTGCATTCCCAGACTGATTTTTCTTGTGGGTCATCAGAGTGGCTCTCCTTCCTCTACTCTCATTCTTCTACGGTGAGAGAGCCCACATGCTCATCCGAATGCTCATCTGTGCCACTTGCTTGCACTTGTTGATGGGGTGTATTTGTAGACAGAGCCAAGTCTGCACGGAGGAGTTGCAGCACTGGGCCAAAGCCAGAGAAAGGACCGTCTGGGACTCTGGAAGCAGGGGTTGCCTTTATGGGTACCAATGTAGCTGGGAAGCAAATGACAGATGAAGCCAAAAGCAGCAGCTGGTGTCTGGATTCATGGTGATGGGGGCATTGCTTTGTGCATATGTGAGGAGAGCAGGATTTAGTCTGAGTCTCTTGCCTGATGATAGGACTTGGGAATCTCCAGGCATGGCTTCTGCACATCCAGAGCAAAAGATACAAGGCTCAGGAGTGAGGCATTTCTGCACTGAGCTGAGCGTGAATCCTCCAAATGGAGGACTGAATCAGTCCTTCCTGTCCTGCCTCTGCCACTGAACACCTTCCTCCTGGTCCCTTCCTTTCCAGATACTACAAGCCCTCAGTGGTGTTGCTGTGCTTCACACTGCCAACTGTAGTGCCCTGGTACTTCTGGGATGAATCCATCATCATCAGCTTCTTCATTCCAGCCATCCTGCGCTACGCCATAGGGCTCAATGCCACTTGGCTAGTGAACAGTGCTGCTCACATGTTTGGCAACCGGCCGTATGACCAGAACATCAACCCACGGGAGAACCCCCTGGTCAGCCTGGGGGCCCTAGGTATGTTCAGCATCTGAGTCTTTGCTGCAGGGGGACTGTAGAACAGGGACTGCCTCTTGGGGGCTGCAACTGCTTCTAGCAATTTCTATCAATCCAGGTGTCCCTATTTTCCCTGCACCCTTCCCTTCCAGCCTTTGCATCTGAGGGTGTTTCCTGTGCTGGCCAGTGAGTACTTAAGGGCAGTGGGGTTATCAACTCCCATCAGACTCTTTCCAGGCTGGAGAGGACTCTGCTACACTTAGCACCTTCTTATCTCAATGGCAATATTTTATTTACCCTGTTCAGAGGTCTCTCTGCCACGTTCACTAGACTGAAAAACGTGTGCTGCTGTCACTGCATATCTGTCTGAGATGTGTCAACTTGAAAAACAGCAGATTCACATTTTGACACGTTCGCAGGACAGCTGGTGATTTTGGGGGTACTTGAGGGTATGACAAGATAGATGCTCTCATGTTTTTTTACTGAAATTTTGGAGATCTAGGAAAGTACATCCCAGGATCAGCATATGCCCTTATGTTTTCCCACGCCTAAATCCTCATCTGTTTTGCACCACTGTACCTCAGTGGGGCTCCACTGATTTCCACCACCAAAGGATCTTCTTGTGGAATTTTAGTGGAGAGCTAGAACTTCAGAGACTCAGGGGTAGAAGCAGGAGTGGAGGCAGTCTCTTTGAAGGGGTGAGCGCTGAAGCCAATCTTGACAGTGTCCAGAACAGATGGTGGTTGACTGCTGTAGATTGCTTAGTAGAAGTCTCTGCTTAGTGTCTGCTTTTTTCCCCATCTGGAAATGTTCATTGGATTTGACATTAGGATTGCCAGTGTTATAGGAGTATTGATTAGCCTGGGTTGTTGGGGGCTTGCTGCTGATCTAGCTGGTAGCAGAATTAATACTAGAAGATTTCTTGTGGTGGCAGGGGAAAAACCTGTTAGGGATCCCCTGGTGTTTTGGTGCAACTGGGGAGCCAGGGCCTTTTACCTTTCTTGCCACATGCTTGTTTTCCTCTAAAGCACCAAAAATCCTCTGTGATTGTCATTGCCTCATTTGGGCCAGCCCTGGCATGCTGGGTCATGCCAAATGAGATGGAGTAGATTGCAGAAGGGTGAAATAGGGCTGAGAGGAGAGAGGAGCCTGGACTCAATCCAGAGTCCATTACAGGAATATGGTGGGTCAAGATAAAGGGTCTATCACCTAGAGCTCTGCAACATCCTCTCCCTGGTCGTGTTTTTCAGGAGAAGGCTTCCACAACTACCACCACACTTTCCCCTATGACTACTCCACCAGTGAGTTTGGCTGGCGTTTCAACTTAACCACAGCCTTCATTGACCTCATGTGCCTCCTGGGGCTTGCCAGCGATCGCAAGAAGGTCTCCAAGGAGGTCATCCTGGCTCGGAAAATGCGGACTGGAGATGGAAGTCACAAGAGTGGCTGAGTTCCTGCTCCCTTTCACACACACATCCACACCTCTCCTTCCTCCTTTTTTCTCCCTTTCTCCCTTCCCAACCTCTCCAAACACGCTGGACAAAAGTTTAATGTTCTGTTAACTAACTACTGAATAATGCTACCAGTTTGCTTAAGATAATGATAATGAGTTTTAACGCCCCCCCTCCCACGCTGCATTTTGCGTGATGTATTTAAGATCTAGGACTCTGCCTTTATAACACAAGGCCACCCTTTCCCTCCTCTCCTTTTCCTTTATGTTTTCCTCTCCAGCCTCTCTAACCTGTCTCCTGCTTTACATTTTCCTAGTCTCTACCTGGAAGAGGAGCTGGTAGGAAGTGGCCTGGGGAGGCCCACTGCAGTTGGCTAGGTACAATTTAGTTAAGGGAAGCCTGTACCAGCCAGATGAAGAGTTGAGCCAAAGTCAGTGACCCTCTCCCTACTACCTTCCCCCCAAAGTTTCTGCCACTGTCCCTCCTCTTTTCTCAAGGGCTGCTGACAGACATGACATGGCTAAACTGCTCTTCCTGGGAAAAGCAACCCCATCCCTTGCTCTTGCCATCAGAAAGAAGAGTTGTTTCTTTCCAAGATGTCTCTTGGGAAGTGTTCTCCACTGCTGCTCACCACCTAGCCACTCTGGCTGGGAAGAAAAGAGTGCCCAGACTCTCTCAGATCCCCAGGTCCACCACTGGCCAGGGTATGCGGTAACAGCAGTGGGCACTGGAGGGGGAGTTCTGGTGGCCTTAATTCCCACTCCCTCTGGTGTCACAGCCTCCCTCCCTGCACTGCTCTGTGCCACGAGGGACTGAAGGCAGAGCATGACTCTGAGCTCCACAGCTGTTTTGGAGAGCCACAGTGAGGAGGAGGACACATGGAAGGGTGTGCCACCGGCTGCCAAGGGGCAGCACCAGCCCATAGTGAGTTTTGTTCACCTCCACCGCTGAGATTTTTGCTGGCAAATGGGACTTTGCCAAAATGGAGAGGAGGAGAAGGATGTAAACCAAAGCTCCACCTCTGAGTTAAGCTGCTTTATGTGCTGGGAAAACAGGGTCCCTTCTGGGTGGCAGGCAGATCCACATCTTTGCTGAGCACAGGGACAGGATAAGGGAGCACCTGCAGCTGTAGGGAGGAGTGAGGGTGTCTGCAGGAGCAGGTATTTTCATCCTCAGGGGCTCCACTCAACAAGTGCCTGAGAAACACCAATGTGGGGCCAGGTGGCACAGGGGGCTCGAGGAAGTTGAGACCTCAAGGTGAGACACTGCCACCAGTGTGAGCTACCTCTGCGCTTTCTTGCCCAGGGTCCGCTGTGTTGGTTTGCCATTCCCTGCTGCCCAGAGGGAGTGGGAAGGAGAGGCAAAACCAGCTCCTTGTTAGTCCCTTAGCTTGCCTCCCAGCCCCCTCGGCGAGCCATCTCGCCACCTCGCTCCTTTGCCAGGGAGACAGGCAGCGAGGGCGGCTGAGCCTGCAGAAAGGTCAGTTACATCACTGAGCTGATGCGGGCATGCAGCTGGAGGGCGCTGGGGAAAAAAGTCCATGTGGGTGTTGTTTCCTGCAAGTTGCAGAGACCAGCTTGAGTTCAGGCGGTCGGTTACATTCTGGATGTTACGGCATCACGCCCCTCACTGAGCTGAACGTGCTTTTCCCCCCTTAATTCTCCTAGTTATTATTAATTTTTATTACTATTATTGTTATTAGTTGTAGCAATAGTACTGTTTTTGTTGCTTCAATGCATCAATCGGAGCTGGAGGAAAGCACAAGAAGTAGCTGGAACAAAGTGATGTTGGAGTGGGGTTCGCAGCGTCTCCCTTATTCAGGCAGGCCAGGGAAGGCAGAGACAGTGCAGATGCCAACTTCCTCACCTCAGCTCTGCCACGTCGCAGCCAGGGAAGCTTCATGGGAGCGAGTGTCTGCAGCTTTACTTCTTCCTGCTGCAGTGAAACTCGCCAGGAGCCAGGATAGCTCTGTGATGTTCTCCTTAACAAGAACAAGCTTGTTACTCAGAAAATGAGTCTGTCTCCTCACCTTCCCCTCCTTGCCACCACCATGACCTTGTTTTGGCTCAGCAATGGGACCCTTTGTGTTTTTGAGCCGTAAGGAGTGATGTGGTCTCCAGCCAAGAGGAACAGGGACAAATGGAGAAGAGTCCTTCAGCTCCTGATTTCAGGAGACAGTGTCCTTACTGCTCTGAGGCTGTTGACTGCCTGGGTGCTGGCTGGAGCAAAAGGAGTTGTGGTTAGAGCAGTATCCTACCATTTGAAAAAAAACCAAGAAAAAGCCCTCCAAAAAAAGAGAAACACTGTTAGTTCTGTAATTGTAGGCTGACTTTGCTCTAGTGTAAACCCCTCTGAACTCGTGGAAGTCCCCAGAGAGGAATTTGCTCCAGCCAGTAATTTGAAAGGGGTGTGGGGAGGGGAGAAGGGGATAATGATTTCCTTGCTCCTGGTGCCCTTAAGGTGTAGTGTGACATACCCTACAGTAGAGATGCGTGCTGTGAAATGCAGCAGTATTTCACATCCTCTCAGCAAAGAAGCATGGCTTGTCATCAAGGGTTCCTTTCAAATTTCAAGTGCTGATTTGGGTCCAGAATCTGGAATGAGAGTGGAAGTTGAGGAGGAGTAACCAAACAGTCCTGGTGTTTGTCCAGTCACTTTAAAGGTAGATTGGCAAATATCTCTGGGTGCCTTAAATCTTTCTTTAATATACATAGAAGTATTGACAGCTATTTGCCGTTTTTTTTTTCTGAGTTATGAACATTCAAGGGGTTTCTTAATTATTTAATTGCCTACATTGAACTGTGGGTGCAGGTGATTTTGAATGTATTTGAGTTAGAATTTTTGTTAGATTAAGAAACAGATACAAGACTTTAAGTAGAACTTTGTTTGAGATATATATATATATATATATATACACCTATAAATATATATATATTTTTGGTGGCATGTTTGTGTCCTGGACGCATCGTCTGTATCTTTAGCTTAAATGAGTCTGTGAAAGGTGGAAGCAGAAAAAGCAGCAGTGGGACCTCGTGGCTAAAGCAGCTGGGACCTGTTTCCAGCTTAACAACTCGCTTGCTGTGTGATTTGGGACAAAGTCACTTAAAGACGCTCTGTGCCTCAGTTTCCCTATCTGTAATGGGGGGGGGGGAACACCCTGCCTCCCAGAGGTGTGGTGAGGCTCGCTGCCGACCAGCCGAGCACAGGAAGGAACAGTACGAACCATACACACCGCTGCTGGCAGAAGCGTGGACTGGTTTGTTTTCCAAAACCGTTCCCAGCCCTGCTGGTATTGTGAAGAGCAGAAGTCTAAGTGTTGAGTGTTCAGGGAAGGATTGGAAAGTTGAATCTGCACATTGTCTAAGCTCTGTTACTGTTGAAATGTGAGTAGGATACGATTTTTCACAGCTTAGGGATTTCTGCATAGTAGTATCTCTGTTTTGTGTACTGGAAAAAAAAACTTTTTGAAATAATTTCTACTAATATGGAAACAGACATCTGGTTGTGCTGATCTGAAATTTTATTTGTTCATAATAAAAATGATAAATGTTACTTAAAAACTTGTTGGACTGATGACATGGTGGGCAGGGCTTGGTAAAGCACGAGATGCTCCATCAGGATGGGGAATGCTGTGCCTTACTGTTTCCAAACCCTCCTCTCTTCCAGGAGAACAAGGGGAAAAACGCCTCTGGCTCTTTAAGCATCATGAATGAGTGGATTATAATGGCTTTCATACTCCGCTGCAGGCCAGGCAGGCACACCCCGCCAAGGCTGCCCCTGCGCCTGGGGTTACTGCAGGTTAATTCCAGCCGGGGCCCCTTGCCAGGGCCTTGTGGCTGGCGGATACACATGCGGCACAACACGTAATACCGGCAGCCGCCTCCCGTCAGGCGGGTTCCTCAGCCTCGGCGAGGGGAGTTTTCCTCGTGCAAGAGTGAGTGTCCCTGCTTCTCCCCACCCCTTCTGCAGCTGGAGGGAAGTGAAAGGAAAAGGGGGAAATCCCCTGACCAAGTATCACTTAAATTGATAGTAGCTTCCCTGCACCCCCACCCAAACGCCTTTTGATCCCAGTGGCGAGTAAGACCATCTCCACATGGCACCAGCTTGCTCCATGCACAAGCGGGCAGAGGGGATGGCCTTGTTTGTGGCATCTTTGCCACCTGCAGCACACAGGGACCCCTGATCCAGCCCGTGTTTGCTGGCACCACCAGACCCTTGCAGCTGGGCATGCTGAATCCCTTGGAAAAACAGGCCCATGCTTTGGTTTCCAGCTGCAGCTACTGCTGCTGGAAAGTCCTTTGGATGGGAAGACCAGAGCTAGCATGCTGCAAGCTGGAGCAAGGGGGTGAAAAGAGAGTTACTCAGACAGAAGGTTGAGGCTCTTCAAGCAGCTGTGTTCTTCCACCTGGAGGTATGTGACCAGCCCAACCCATTTGACATATGGCTGCTTTGAGCTGCAGAGAAAAGCAAAGCAAATGCTCTTGCTCATCAGCTGGTCACAGCACTATGTCCCTGGAAGTGACAAAGAGGTGCTGCTTCTGGTAATCTGGTGCACTTTTGATCCCAGCTGTGACAGCACAGCCCCTCCCAAAACAAGTGAAACAGAGAAGGCAAGTCAAGTCTTCAAAACTCCTGATTATTCAGCCAAGCCTAAAAATAAAGTTAATGATCCCTCTGTCTGGATTTCATGAGTGCAACGGCAATCGCAGCCTCTCCCTCTTCGTTAAAGACTGTTATTAAATCCCCTGCCCAAAATATGTTTTCCTACACTATCAAGCCCTTCAGCCAGTGCCAGCTCAGCATTTTTAGGTCATTGCCTTGAAGTATTTCATGCATGATCATTCCTGGTTTCCTATGTAATCTGCACATTTGGGTTGCAATTCCAGTGCACCCCAACTTTGCTCCTCTGAAAATCTCCCACCCACCAGAGAAAGAGAGGGAAAGGAAGAGTTAATGCACAAGCCAGCTCTGCTGGATAGGAGCGAACAGGCAAACAAGTGCCTGCTTGTTCAGACCCAAGGGAGGGAAAGCAGGGAGGGCTGCAGGCTGTCAGGGGAGAGTTTGCTGCATCTTTTTGCTCTGAACACAACATGCAGAAGATGCCAACGTGATCTTTAGGGGAGACCAGGTTCCAGCTGCATTCCACTCCCCAGGGCTGGGATGCAGTGAACACAGCTGTGAGGAACTCAGTGTGTCCAGCCCAGGACCTTCGGAGTAGGACCAGGGAGGGTGCCCAAGGGAGGGTGCCCTAGGGAGGGCAGCAATCCCCCCAGGAGCTGCCCAGGGGCAGGACTGGGTACCAGCTCTGCTCCGAGCCATGCGCTCCAACCACAGTGAGAAAGCACCAGCTGCTGCTGACCCTCCAGGCGGGCCCCACAAGCCCGTGGGGACTTTCGGAAAGAGGGAACAAAGTCCCAGAAGAGCACGTGGAGAAGATGGCACCACAGCAGCCCTGCAGAGCAGAGGGATGGATGGAGCGGCATGTGCTGAATGGCCAATCGCCTCAGCCCAGCCCCTGAGGGAGCTCTTGTCCCGGGGGGGCCGGGGCAGCGCTGCGTGCCGCGGCTGCCACGGCCACAGCAGGGCTGTGGGGGCAGCACAGGCCCCGGCGCAGCCAGGCGCCCTCGTAGGCGGAGAGCCCGGGCACAGCCAGGCCCAGCTGACGGTGCAGGGCCGGCATCGGGGGGAACACCCGCAGTGGGCTGGGCTTCCCCGGGGTTACTGCCGGTCACCGGGGCCCGGAGCCGCGTGTGTGCAACAGCCCACGGCGCCTGACCGCGCCGGGCCAATCCCGCCCCGCCGCCCGGCCCGGCCCGGCCCGGCCCCGCTCCCGCCCTGCCCCAGCCCCATTCCCAGCTCCTATCCCAGCCCCGCCCCTGCCCGTCCTTGGACTTTCTCAAAAAAAGCACCAGATGCTGGAGTCGTGGGAAATGCGAGCACTTCAACTCGTGTTTAAAAATAAGCTCCGGTTTTAGCTTTAAAAAGAAGTAGAAAAAATCCGGAAGGCAAAACATTGTAATTCAGTATATGTGTGGATGCGTGTAGTCACACTCAAATACGGACCTATATATACACACATAAATAACACAAAAGTATCATTCATAAAGCAGAATACGTAGATTTGGGATAGAAGCTTAAAAGTACGATTTTCATGCATATAAATGTTAGCTGTGTCATAATCTGGTAATTTTGTAACTGTGTTTTGAAAGTTGGCATTACATGAAAACAATCAAATCCTCACTCACTTTAATTCAGTTAATTCTTAACTGAAAAAAACAACCTTGTAAAACTCTGTCTTCTATTTCTTTTTAAACTGCATGGAAAGATACAACACTTTGCAGAACAAACATTATTTCATAATAGAGAACACAGTGACGACAGCTCTTACATGCCACTTTGGCTTTGTAACAAACACAGCTGTTTGTTTTACTTTTTGTTTTTTTCAGTTCTCCTAAAATAGCTTTTTACAAAACTCTGGTCTTTATCACTCAAACAGAAGAAATACGTATCCCTTTTGAAAATGCCTATGACCTTCAGGCACCTTATATGCTAAGTGAAGTTGTCATGTTGACAAAATGATCCTAATTACGTGTTCCTTCATCTACAGAGAGGTCTAACATTCTGTCACATTTACACAGTTATATAAAATTAAAAACTTCTAAGCTAATCACACAATTCTGGTAACCCCTGCCATGTGACTTTTAATGTTCAGAAACAGGAAGAGACCTACACGATCATAATATTTCTCTTCTTCCTTGTCTTTTTGAGATGCCTAATTACATACTGGTGATTCAAATATCACACATTTCACTACCATATTATCAGCTAAAATAGATTTGGCCTGATCCTGAATCCCAAAGAAATTATGTTGGATACGTTGTTCTTGGGTGATCACTGGTAAGTGCATCATCAGAAAACCAAGATAACTATTTTAAAAGCCTTGAATTACTACAACTGTGGCTAAGGTCAAGATGTTTTCTCACCTCAGGCAGGTGAGGAACATCAGGCTGCCCTTCACTCACCTGTCCACTATCCTCCTTCAGCCAAAAGTCTTTCAAGATGACTCAGAATTCATGTGTCTCTTTTCACAGGGCAAAGATGGTGAGGACAGGTTTCAATTAACTTCAGCAATTCTAAATATGTGTGAAATCCACTTTGGTTAAATAAGCATCCTCTAGTCAGGGGAGACAGGGAGGCGGTGTTCACAGTGACTCACAGCAGAAGTCTGAGATACCTGTTTTAGAAAAGGGTGAATCATCTGCTGGTCGTGCATCTGTAACTTCTATATACGAATACCTGTATTAGTTTTTGGATGCCTGTCTTTTAGATCATGAGTTTAGCGCAATGAGTCCCACACCTGGATATTAATGAGGAGAGCCCTCAACTCTAAGCATGGGCTCTGAGTGCTCAGAGTGAGAAACGTCATCTGAGGTATCTTGGAGTCTTTGGCCTATGACTAAGCTTCCTTGTTTGAAGCTCAGGAGTTTTAAAATGCCCTAAGAATTACTGGAAATTTGAAATGCACATATAAGCATACTTTGGTTTTTTCCTACTGGGAGTGATTAACTTCTGGAAATTGTTTCCAATTTCCACAGCATCAACAGGTTCACCAATGCTTCAGGGAGACTCACAGCAAACAAGGTCCATTGTAAAAGCAAAAGGCATGCCCTCTGACACACACAAAAGTTTCGTGGGTCTGAGTGGAGCAGACCTGGAACAGCCTCAAACAGCTTGCAGGCTCTTCCTAAACAGCCTCTCTGGCTGCCACTGATGGAAAATATGACATGTCAGGCATGTGCAGCGGGATCAGGAGTAGTTGCCAGTAGTTACCCTGCTCTAAATTCTGCTTTCATGACAGCCCCTGTTGCAGCATCAGACACAGAGGGCTGGAATTACTGTGGATCCCATGATCCCGCCCAGCTTTCGAGGCAGCACTCCTATTCCTCCACATCATTCCTTCCAGATCTTCAAGTTCTCTTCCCCAGGCTTTGTTGGAGCACTCCAAGCCTCTAAGAAGGCCAGCCATCAAACGATCGAGATGTTTGGTGGCACATAATAAATTTTGGATCTTTGGGAAAGAAGCTCATAACTGAGTTTGCCACTCCTGACTAACAAAGCCATCTCAGACTCGTATGTTCTTTGGACTAATGACCATGTAACATACTGGGATTGATGCTGTGGAAGATACTGCAGACATGAGAGTTTTCAGGAAATAAGTCTCTAGAACTGCTAGTAACAATGCAGTAGCTTTGTTTTAATATTTGTGTCGGATTTATTTTCTATGTTTATGAGATTTTTCTTTGTCTCTAGTCTCTCCAATGCCAATTAAGCTGAGTCATATGCTGGCAGAGCATAAGAGGTTATAATAGAGAAGCATTAAAAAAGGAAATTTTTGGTTTACAACTTTAATTTGGATTCAGAAAGGTGAAAAATTGAAGGAAAAATTTACAAAAAATTTTGAATTTATCTGAAAACAGACAAAAAGCTCTCAGCTTTCTTGTGTGGTTGATTGTTCGTGAGGCAGTTTCAGCTTTAAGTGTTTGCCTTCCTTTGTCTTTGATTTGATTCCTTCCATTCCAAGCAACATCTAGAAGCATTTCATTTTGAAAATACCCAAACCAGGAAATTTCAAAATATCTAGAACATCTTTTTTCTCCTTCTGGTTTCAAACAGTGTTTCAATTATGATGATCACATTTTCAGCTGGCAGGTGGCTACCTCAGTGGAATTTATCCAGTCAGAAGGATGATGCAGTTTTATATGCCTTGGGCTGGGCCAGCCTCTAGTCTGAATCACTACTAGTGAATTTGTTTGGTTCCCACTCTGCTGTTGACTTCTTACATGATGCTGTGCAGTTCTCTTAATCCTCCAGGAACTGGGAAAATTCTGCTTTCCTCCTTCCCAGGTTTTCTGCTGGGCTCTGTGAACAAAAGACTTCATGTTCCACATCCAGCACAGGGAAGCCAGAGCATGGTTAGGGATGTTTTAAGACAAAGAGCCCTCATAGAAACCTTCCATCTTATCTGCTTTACTTAGAGTTCAGCCATTCCTGTTTCTCTGAAGTTCACAAGGCAGGTCCTCAGGCCATCCCTCAGTCATTGAGGAAAACCAGAGCACAGTATCCCATCCTTTGCTACTGCAGAAACCCTTGCCATAACAAAACTCCCGTGTAATGAAAGACACTGAAACACTGAAACTAAAGCACCTTATCCCAGGAGATGCATGCACAGTTTGTTGGTTTTTTCCTCAAGAGACTCAAATCAGTTCCGACTGCACATTTAAATACATAATGCTTTTGGATGATTGATAGGTTGAGGAACAGCTCCCCTTGTTTGTTCTATGCCCTCATCCTTATCTGGATGCCTTGAGCAAACAGAACAGCACAGATTGATAAATGCTTCCGACATGAGTACTGGACACATTTAATTTCTTAACAGCAGACTTACTGTCAACTTCTTCTTCTATCTGAGCAGGTACAGGGCATACTCAAGGATCACTAATTGCCTGACACACCTTTGTCAGTGAACCCTTAGCTGAGTTTTCCCTGCCCTGGTGAGTTACCCTCATTCAGCTCAGGATGTGCTGTGATAGGTTTCTGTTCGGCTGGAGAAACACTTCTGGATCTCCTGCCCAGTGCTGCTCTGCCATGCAGCAGCAGATCCACTAAGCTGGGGCACAGGAGAACTCTGAAGTTCAGCCTCTTTGCCCGTTAGTTGCACCCTAAAGATACACCTCCTTCCCATGTGGCCAGCACATCCAGATATTTTCAACTCAAATGTTTGCCTGGGCACATTGTATGGCGTCAGTGCCAATGGCCTCCAGCCTTTTCTGGTCCCCAAGAGATAGGGCAGAGAGCTTTCCTGGCCTCATGACATCAGCTCTAGCACAAGGGTGGTAACACACACATCCTTATAAGTGTGCTTGCTGTTCACTGCCAATGTTTAAATGCTCCAGGCATATAAAATAGTAAATATTTATAAGGTAAGTCTGTGATCAGGTATTGCATCTTTAACACAAACCCCACTTCAAAACACATTAGCTTATTAAATGCACTCAATTCCCTTCTGAGAGGAGACTACTGCAGAGAAAGAACCGATTCCTGGTCATGAGGAGGCCACAGTGCAGCAGTAAAAGAGAACAGTGCTCACTTAGAAAGTGAGTTAGCATAAAGATAATTACCCTCATCCTCAGTGTAAAGTACTGAGACACACTAGATAAGCTGGCAGAGATAAAGCACCTCCCAGTAAAAGCTCAGATTTATAACGACTTAAAAAGTGCCTCCTTCCTTATGTATTTGCAAATAGCTTTTCCATGGCTGAGAGGACAGGGTTAGGCAGCTCTTCCTGTTGGGGGAGATAGGGACACTGATAAAAAAGTGTTCTTACTGCAAGATATCGATTTCAAGAGTACCATTGCAGAGAAACCAGCAGCAGAGGCTGAGAAAAGACCTGGCTGCCGAAGAGCTGTTTGACTGAACCGGCAGGGAAAAGTGGGTGGGAACTAACTCCAGTTAAGGGCATGACTGATAACAAATACTTTAGTTGCCATGGCTGGCAGGGTGTCTATCACAGTGACAAATAAATAAAGAAGAGAAGGCCCTTGGCACTGCAAACGCCCAGTGGAGTCAATGCAGAGCACGGTCTGTCAAGAAGGGCTGCGTGTGCCTCTAATTTCCCAAATGACAGCTCTGTAGCAAGCTGGGTAACAAACCTGGCTTTGTGAAACAACATGTAGCACTTCACTGTTGCATCCCACAGCAACCCAGAATGGGTGCTGTGGGAGGAAACCACCATCTAGTCTCCTCCACCCCCTGAGTGCAGTGGCTCTCTGCCTCTTCTCCCCTTGTTCTTGAATGTTCTCTCTTGTTTGCACCCCCATAGTTTCGCAGTTAATGTATTCTTACTCCCTCACCCCAGTTGGGTGAGCACCTGTAATTCCCCACCCCGATCCTCCTCCTTTCCCTGAAATTATGGGACACTTGACCCTCAACCATGCCTACCCCTTGCCCTTAAAAACCTCAGACCCTCAACTGTCAGGGCTTTTTCTAGTCCCTGACCCTTGGAGGTAATAAACCCCGTTGTGTTACACTGAGAGAGCCCGTGCCTCCTTCTCTTCCCGCTCTCTTGTATCATGCCCGGCGCTGCTCTCCGGCACCCCGGGAGTCGCTCTCAGGGAAAAGCCACAGCGGGTGGCCCTGCCAGGACCTCACGCAGGAAAAGCGGTGTGGCACTTCACTTAGCACTTAAATCCACAGCTACTGACTCTGCTTCACTGACATGTCAGTATGGCCTTTTCACACTTTCCTGCTGGTTTATACTTTTTATCATATGATACACAAGCTACCACATTAAATTTATAATTCTGTGTGGGAATTCTGAATGTTGTCGAAAACTAACAGAAAATGCCAGCAACGGAAAGACATGGAATGTATGCTAACCTGCACACCTGCCGACTTCACCGCCACCATCACAGGTAATAGCTACACAGTCAGCTGTCACACACAGCAGCACAACCCTCTCGGTTTTCTCCACTGTGCTGCATGGGGAATGAATTTACTAGTTCAGAATGTTTCTCCATTTTGGTTCGTCCTAAAAAACCCACTTCTCCTGTTTTCCTGGTTACAGTAGTCAGATTCCCCCATGCATCCTGGCTCCCCTGCTGCTGGCTGTAATGTGGATCAGAGCATCAGGCTGCTGATAGATCAGATCCACTGAGTCTGCTGCAGTTGCACTGGAAGCCAGCCCTTCGGGCAAGACGGGGAACAAGATCTGAGGGATCCTGCAGTAGGGAAGGGCCCATGTAATGGTGATCAGGAGCCCTCAAACTTTTCTATCTCAGTGCTCCTTTAAGCCAACCCTTATTCCCATTCACTTTGGCTTTTCAGGACAGGAGCCTCTTCAGAGGGCCAGACTCCATGGAAGTGAAAAGGCAAGGCTGGATTTAGGAAGAATTTCAGAGCACTTACCCCTTTCCTTCACTGTGGGCACCCAAGATGGTAATACTCCTTTCTATAGGCTAGCTGGCTGGCTTTATATTCAGGCTGGCCAGCTCCACACCAACTACAGCTTAGACTTCTTTGGAGATGCTTGCTGTGCAGCCAGCAATAGAGTTTTTTCTTTCAGCAACAGAAGACCAAGACTCACCGGGCAAGATCACAGAAAGCCAACCAGGAGCACTAGCAAAGGCACCAGTGTGAGCCAGTGCTGCTCAAAAAGGAGCCAGACTGCAACCTGCTTTAGGAGCAGACTGTCTCGTTAACCACACGTATAGGAAAGCCTCAAGCAAACCTATTCATGAGTAACCAGCACTGCATGCCATTAGGGCTGGGATCCTACAGAGCTCTCTCCTGGTTTGAAAGCTGGGCCCATCCTGCTCTGATAAGTTCCCATATAGGGGAGAGATGTAAATTGGTATCTGCTGGGTGCTACACAATTACACTGCTCCTCCTAACCCTTCTAGGGTCTTCAGGGAACTCTGTTCTTCACCAGCAGCCGTGCTGGGCATTACAACACAGCTATCAGAGGAGGTCATTGCTCCATGTATGA
Organism: Promerops cafer; assembly: GCA_013398275.1. Lineage (NCBI taxonomy): Eukaryota > Metazoa > Chordata > Aves > Passeriformes > Nectariniidae > Promerops > Promerops cafer. The sequence goes on along the minus strand of VZSE01015366.1, from coordinate 335,234 downwards.
GAGAGCCGGATCACTGGGGGAACCCCAACCAGCCTGCAAAACATGAAGAGGAGCTGTGGCAGAGAATCTTTCTATGCGTCACATACAGGCTCTTAAACCAGTTGGAGTAGGTAAATGTCAACTCCATCCATGGAAGATGACAGCATCAGTGTGCCCAAGTACTGGTATCCATCCAGCTTATTCCAAATGAATTTGAGCCTGGCTCAGGCCACAGTATCACATGTTCTGCAGAGGACATACATGTTCCACCACCACCCCAGTTAAATACTGCCTCCTGGTATCATAGAAGCCCCCTTTGTGCAAGTTTGTATGCTTCCATAGATTCAGATGGAGAAATAGTTACAAGGAAATATTACAGGCCGAAGTCAAGACAGATATATGCTAAGAAGATATTATGTGAAAGTTTCCTAGGGGCTGATAAGCTTCAGAGATAACTAATCCTCATGAATTTGCAAGAAATTATAAACTTAGACCACCAGCATTTAATGCTCTACAAGGCTGCCAGCACACATTAGAACCTACAACAGGTTGTATAACTTGGATCACACCCAGGAGGGCAGTGGGTGCTCTACACACATTAAGAATACAGAGTTGTGTATGCAGGTGGTGAAACAAAGTGCCCTCTGAAGGAATTTCTAAAGACCTACCCAGAAGGCGGTGGTGTGTCAGGATGACCTTCTGCCTCCAAGCATTCACATCAGGATTGGCCTTCTAATGGCTGCTCCTGCTAACGAGTGAACATGAATGAGTGATGTGTTGTGTGAATAGTTATCTGCTTTACTAATAACACCTTGATTCTATTAACAGCAGCTAATGAATAAAAGATATTTTTAAAAATAGCAGTTGTAATCTGCGTTTTCCCCCAGGAGTATTCCATATCAAAGAAAATAGGACCTTACACTGCCTGTTTGGGAAAAACATGTTAAAGAGAGTGTGGCATGCATAACTCTTCATGCTGGCACCTGCAGATCCAGCTAGGACAGACAGAGCTAGTAAAGGACAGCTTCTGTGACCAAACAAACCAAGAACTGGTTTGCGGAAAGCCAAGTGAAACATATGCTACAGTTTGCCAGAGAGAATTGATGGCTGTGGGGAACATGTTCCTCCTCCTGAAATGTATTGTAGGAAATTCAGTCAAATTCAGCCCTGTGGAGGGACTTGACAGGAACCACGTGCATGTCTGTAAGGGCAAGATCTGTGCAAAAGGAGAAGGTTCCACGTAAGAGCCAGCTAAGTGCTTTCTGCTCTGTCACGCACATGTTGTCTTCCCTTCATGCTTCGATGCATGTCTGGGGACCATGAACAGACCCAACTCTGTCACTTAGTTGCTCTGCAAACATGGGCATTGCTCGAGTCTGCTTTTTTACTAAAGCATCTCAATATATCTTGTGGCTTCCACAGATGTCCAGAGAATGTGTGCAAACTCATCTCTTCTAATGCAGAAAAGTAACAAGTGTTGGAAGTCACACTGCTGCAAATAAGTGAGATCCATGACAATTTATCTTGTAAGCCTACCTTTTAATCTGCCTCCAGGTAATCTGCATTCCCATCTCTCTGGGGCTCTGAAGTTTGTACCTCCAATTAAGCAACAGCCAGATTTTTCCATCTATAAAAAGAACGTGAGGTTGTTTGACTAAATATTGCAACAAAACTAGATTTATTAAGTCAGACCAAAGGTATCCTCTGACTAACCACAGCCAGCAGCAGATGCTTTGAGCCCTATAGAAGAACAGCCAGATTATATCTGGACCTCTATTTTTAATAACTACAATAACCTCACCTTCTGTGAAGCACTCCTTCCATGTTAAGTACTGAAAGGTTTGAGCATATCACACAATCTTGCAGCTCCTCCCCAGAGAGAGTTTATAACCCAAGAGGCAAAATCCCCATCTACAAATGCAGGCACAGAGCTGCCTTGCAAGAGGCAGCCCAGAGCATTCATGGCAAAGCTGAGAATCAAATGCAGTCTCTTGCCACTAGGTTATATTTTCAAAACTATCTGTCCAAAACATGACAAGAGTGATTAAACTAAAGAAACAAAGACTTTGACAGATGAAATTTCCTTCCAGATTTTCTGGTGCTGTTTCAGCCTGAACACTAAAATCCCTCATGCACACCTGACCTTCAAGTGTGCACGAGCACAGTGGTAGCTCATGCCCAGCCATTCAAGCAAAACGTTCTGCTTGATGAGCCTATTGCCTCCAGTAACTCCTTCAGTACCAGCACACTGATATCAGCAACATTATGATTTATTAAGACATGCAACAGAGTTTTTTCCAGTGTTTCCCTTCCCCCACCATTGTCATCACCAATGAGGTTTGGTTTGAGAGCTTTCTGGGTGCTGGCAGCTGGGGCTGGCAAGCTGTGGTCAGCAAACATTTGCAATCAGCAGCTGACTTCCCACTGTCACCTGCCTACATGGGCAGACAAAGAAATGTTTGCTTTTGTGCCCAGCACCTCACTTGGAGGGCAAAAAAAGGCCCCCCAGGCTGTGGGACCTCCTGAGCCTACACATTGCCTACAGCTGTTGGATTTGTTTAGTGCTCAAGTAAAAGAAGCCAAATAGTGTGTGATCGAAGAACAGGGAAAATGAGCTGGCTCAGCTATGCTTTAATGATATTCGTAATGAATTTTTACTCAATGTTCTCAATGCTTGTTTTTCTTTTTCCTCTAATCTCTTTCATCTGTGTGAAATGGGTGATATCAGTCCTGCTGACACAGTCCTGAAAACTTTGCTTAGCTTTGTTACTTCCACTTCTGCCTCAGACTTTAAGGAAAGCCTTTGGGGTGTAAGCACCTGTAGAGCTAGAGGAACTAATTTATAATCCTCTCTACCAGTGCCAAAACATTGTCAAATCCCCACACTTCTAGCAGAAGCCTCCCAACTTCAGAATGCAACATGCCTTTACCTCTCTCCATGCACCAGCAAGTACGGCAGCTGATGGCATGGCTCCAGTGCCCTCTAAAGCCTCCCCACTGCTGCTGCCAGCAACCTAAACAGATGTCACCTCCTGTGGCATTTAGAAAGCCTTAGGGTATCAAGTGAGAGTTCTCCAAGGCTATATTGCCAGAAATGCCAGAGGGGAGCCAGCAAGAACACTAAGATTAAATCCCATCACTTTAGGACTTAAATTAATTACAGAGCAAGGGAACCTGTATGAGGTAATTTATACACCTACTCAAACCCCAGTTACGTCCATTTCCTCCCCTCAGAGAAGTGTCTCTGATCTGGCTCTGTATGCAACAAGGTGAGCATATCAGCTTCTCCATCAATAGGGCAGAAATTTCCAACTCCCCTTTACCCCTGTAAAAGTCTAATGAGGATTAAAAGAATGTGGCTTTTTCACCTGATGCATAAAACATGAACTGGAGCTCGTTCCCACTCCGCCACTGATCAGCTGACCAACCTCAGCCATATCTTCCTGTTCCTTCTTCACAAGAAGTACTAATCCCCACTGCACCTAGCCCTATGCAACAAATTCCTGCTGCAGCCTGTGATCCTTCTGCACCCATTAAAGGAATAACTGGACCTATCCTAGATGGCCAGAGGCTTGGCAGAGCAGTTGGCTTTGAACCATCCACAGCCTATTGTATTCTGCAATCTTGATTAAGATCTTTTTTGCCAATGAAGGAAAAAGTCAATTTCAGGCCCAAAAGCATTTAAAAAATTTCACATCAGTAAGTAATAAAAAGATTTGTAAACTGTTTATTTGCTGAGTGATGAAAGAGCAGGGGTATAGCCACTGGCAGCCTTTCAGCTTAATACCTGCTTTTTAGATATCAGAGATATGATAGCTGTTCAGATCTAGCAGGGGTCCCAATGGACACTGTTTGAAGATCAAACTCCGTCATTTTCCCTCCCTGTCAACCACTGCAGGGACACGGTCACTCTAACACAAGTGCCAGATTTTCTGTTTGGCTACAAGCACCAGGGAGTTGCCAAATCTTTGGCTGAGCACAGAAACCTGAGAACAGTAACCCTTAGATAAGAGTGCTGCCAGGCAAATGGCTGGTTGATGCACCCTCACACTCTCTGACATGTGAGGAACAAGGGGTTACTTAAGTGAAATGTCCTGACCAGACACTGCCAGCACACCAACCTTCACTAAGGATGACATCAGCCAACCAAGACAGCAGGTCAGTGACAGACCTCATCCGAGGATGGCTTCAATCTCCAGCACCTCTGATGGCACTTCCTGGAGCTCTGTCCCTCCACCACGGTATTTGAGAGGTCATCAGCTGAGAAATATCCTGGCTTGCCCAGAGAGATCCCACAGCGGACCTGCTCTGCCATAGGGAAGAGCCTACTAATGAACTATTAAGATGTTCAGAGACCTAAATACCATAGCTTTCCTATGCCTGGAAGAGGCAACAAAGGCACTTAAAATAGCAGCTCTGTCCCCAGAAGTAATTCATAAACTTCTAGACCCTGATGATATCCCAGCAATAAATAGAGAAAGGCCACGTGGGAGGTCAGACTGCCATATCATCATCAGGAGAGAGACTTTCACAAGTCTTCATTGCATGTAAGGCCAGGGACAAGGGCACTGCTTTCTACAACAGCAGGAGACCCTAAACTCTCAGAAACATTTATAGGCTCTGGGGCCTCGGGGTTGCTTCAGGCTCCCAGTATCAGAGTGGTAAAGTTTCCTTTACACTATCCAGAGCATACCTAATTACAGAAAAGAGATAGAAACAAGGGAGAATTAAAAAAGGTAGGTCTCTACTCAACCAAGTATGCTTCCCTCCCTGAGAGCAAGCCATGCATTGCTTTGCTCCCCTTCCCCTCCACAGTACCAGTTATAATAAGTAGTATTCAAATTCTGTTTCCCCTTTTCTCTAGCAGCTGCTTTACCAGCCTTAAACAACAGCCTAAACCACAGAGTTTCTGAGGCTTAATCTCCAAACCTCCACTACAGTTTTGCTGGAACTTACCCTTTCCCTAGCACATATCATCAATATCCTACATACCCACATCCCCCAGTCTTCCAGAAGTTCTACCCCCATAGTCTCCTTTTATAGAAAAGTCCAATTGCTCAGCTTCCCTCTATTCCCTAGAAATTCCCCCACCTGAATGGAGGGATAAGGCACAGCTGAGGTTCAGTGGGGGTCAGTCTACCTCTTTTAAGCAGAGTAGTTTCCACCTTGTACTACTTTCAGTACAAACTCTAAAATGCGCAGGCTGAGCCCCTAACTAGGCCTGAAACAAATTTATTTACATATTTGACTGACTGTAAGAGAATGATCCACCATCTTAGCCTTGCATAAAGGACATCCAGCCCAAGGCTTTTATATACAGGTGATTTTTGAAATCCTACCCAAGGTAATGTGAAGGAGAGTTTTCAGAGGGTAGGGACTCTATTAATTTTTCAGAAATCAGAGATTTTGTGACTGGTTTGTTGTTTTGGGTTTTTTTTCCCTCAGATGTTTTCTGAGTTTTGCCCTTGGAAACTTGGTAGTAATTGCTAGTTCCTCAGGAATTCTGGCTTTCGTTATGTCAAGATAGCCCAGCAAAGTGGGAGGAAAACCAGCTCCAAATTAGCATTTAGCTGATGCTATGAACAACATATTTGGGGCCACCTTCTCCCTGTTATTATAGGGCTTAGCACATTTTGAATGTGTGTGCTTTGACTCACCTCAGACAAAGCCCCAGCTGTGTCTGCTGGTGGTCCAAGCCAGAAGAGTCATTCAGCTCTCAGTGAGAGGTATCACATCTAGGGCACACTGGGGCTAAAGTCACAAGAGGACAGGGCACTGGACACTGTTCCCATTTGTTGGGACATCGAGGGCAGAAATCTCAGAGGACTGAGTGATTTTTTGGAGGTCCTACACCTCCCTTGAGGCCCATAAGGCACTTGCTCCTTTGGTGTTTGGGAAGATGGTGGACATGGTAGGATGCTGCTGAATTCTCCTCTACTACATCATTAATGCAGTTGTTTTAGAAGAGAAGGGGAAAGAGACCCCTAGTTTAGTGGAAATGCTGGCAGAGTCCTGATATCCAGGTGCTTCCTCTGAGAGGAGAACCTTGTTACTGGGGTCAGCTTAGCAAGCAAGATGCCATTTGGTTTCTGGCAGTAGGGCCAGAAATGACTGCAAACTGCTTTGCCTTTGGCCAGCCATTTGAGAGATTGCCACATTATTTATTTAATAAAGGAATGAAGAAATCTTAACTGGATAAAAATAGCAAGGCTTGGATTAGAAAGTGGCTGGCAAAGTAGGAACAGAGGTTCACTGTTGCTTTGGTATGCCTAGTGTTGCCAGGAGGATCCTGCACAGTGTGGATATATGTCTATTGAGCTGGGGTGGAGGAGACACATAAGACACAAAACTGGCCTGAGGAAGCACTACCAGGTATTTTGAAAGACTGACTGATGTCTTGGTTAAGAGAGGTAGTAGTACACAAGTGAAATAAACTCTCTGGTAGAGGCTGCACACAGATCTGCTCCTTGCAGCCCAGCAAAGCTGGAAGACATACTGTTGGAGGTGAGGTACACTGTGGGGTCTGCTCTTCTGCCACACAAGATGGGAAGTTCACTCTTTTAATGATGGTGAAACAGTATTAATGGTCCTCGCACTACTTATGCTCAAAACCTCCTCATTAAACTGTCCTTTGTAAGATTTTTTAGTCAAAACGGAGTTTTCCTTAAGAATGGATGCTTCCTATCTCCTGTGGTGTTTCTAGTGTGTACTTAAAAATGAAAAAGGGACTGGAGGACTGGATGGTCCTGTCTCCTCAAACCTGTGCTTTTGCTCCCTGTTCAGATGGGTAGAGTGTCCCCTTTATTGGAGGTACCATTTCTTTCTCTGGTGCCCGTGTAGTATTAGTTCAGCTCTCTAAGGAGTTGCTCTCTGCAGAGAGCCACCACAATTACTACAAAATTGCCCTTTGGGATCCAAGGCTTGGAGTTAATTTCTTTTCCCTACTCAGAAGAAAGCTTCTAGCAGGCAATGGAAATGGCACGTACGTTGTGTCTGAGGTGCAGCGCTGCCACTTGGAGGGCACTCACCTCCACTCCGACTGCAAAAGTTACATCTTCAGTCATTTTAAAGACATAAAATGGTTTTACATACACACAGTTTCCTCTGTCACTTCTTATCACGTGTCTGATCTGGAGTCAGTATGGCCAAAGGATTGTTCAGATAAATTGTTTAATATATAGACTTGGATGCTTCTATTAAGATAATGAGTGAAGGCTGCCATCAAGATCAAGGTCTCCATTGTCCTGGGTGCTGTACAGTATCAGTACTGCATTCTGTATCTCCACGCTATGAGACACCCACTGTCTCCAAAAGCCTACATTCTAAATAGACATTTGAATAGGGAGAGAAACTGAGGCATGTGAAAGAGGAATAATTTATCCATGATCAAAGGCTGTGCTGGAATTAGAAGAGCCTGTGTCCTGGGTGGGATCTGTTATCTCCTCTTAGCATAACCACCTACCAATGACTGACACCATCTGTAAATACTCATAATAAAAAGCATCCCAGAAGCAAGACACATGTAATTTCTTAGGACATTCTGTTCTTCCTCTGGTTACAATCCATGGGCAGGTAAGGGCTGTTGCAGAAGCTGCATGCAAGGCTTCAGATGTAGCAAAAACAGGCGGACCGTGGTTATAAGAATGACTCCTGCCATATGCAATCATCTTTCAGCACACCCAGTGGTGCTAGTAAAAAAATCCCTTCACAAAGTGCGCAGTGTGCATTATTAGCCGGAGTAAGAGCTGAGGCAGCATCGCCACCCGGGAGCCGGACAGGGAACTGCAGGCGCAATGTGTCTGAATTACAGATTCCCCTTCGGTCACCCTGATGGCACGAAGCCTGAATTATGTTGCCATATTTCTGAAAACTGAGGAGAGGAAAGGTTGGACTCTGTCTCCAAACAGGTGCTGCAATCTGACAACACAAAATCTGGGAGTTGGCTCGTCTTTCGCAGTGGCAATGGGTAAGGATAAAGCTACGTAAAGTACATTTTTCCAAAAAATACCACCCTGTGATGGAGAAATATGAACATTTGTATAAAGAAACTAAATAGTTTCTTCTAATGTGGTGGTTAGGGTTTTTTGCTGCCTTCTCTCATGGCAAGGAATGCTTTGTCGTCCACAAAGTAGGACTCATTCCTTACTTTGCATATGTTAACGTGAAACCAGTGTAAACTTTGCTGCTGATTTTCATTCTGACACAAGATACAGGTCCCCATATAAATGCCAGTGTTTAGGAAGAGCTGACTTTATACAGGACCTTCTTATACTCCTAAGGCAGTGTCATCCCAGCGTACTGGGGTCTCAGCTCACAGCAACCTCTGGCCAGAAGCCAGGATGTTCTTGCATATTCTGCTATAGGGTACCCTCCTTCTGAGCAGTGACTTGTATGGGCACCCTCAGCTCCCTCTTCTCACTTTTAGCAGGCCATATCTTGATTTGTTTTCAGCTCAGATGTACCGTATGAAACACCATTTGGCTGCCTGAGTCTGGCAAGTCATTATCTATGTTATGCCTCAGTTACCAGCCTCTACTCAACAGCTGACATTCCATAAGTATACTGAGAGGCTGCAGTAGCCCATGTCCTGGGATGCTGCAGTGATGGAGGTGAGATAAGAATGACTCTGTCAAAGATTTATACAAAGTAGGCTTGACTGCTGTCAGTTGTGACAAATGAACATAACCAGCCAAAAGTTGTCACCATTTATTGACTTCCCTCAGCAGCACCTGAAAGCACAAAGCCCTCTTTCCTACCTGTGATTCAACTGTGGCACTCAAAAAAAGCTTATTATTTCTAGCCACAATTCTCTTTCCTTCACTCTCTGTAACTCTGGTTTTTAGGACTCAGGGAAAATCTTGATCAGGACACAGACCATGCTCTGAACTTGTAACTGAAATATCTGGTTCATTTTAGATGGGAAAAGAAACATCTCCTTCAGAGTGTTGTGCTTCAATAAAACACCTCTTTGTGGTGGCCCACATGAGTGGTGAAATCTTGTCCAGGCTGGCAGTATGAAAGCCAAGGGGCTTGTTCCAAACAGGCAGACAAAAGTGATGCTTTATTATTTATGCCTCTTTCTTGGGACACTTATAAAAGGGGTCAGGGTTGTCCAACAACATTCTGTCTGTAACATTTTTCCAACAGCCATCATTCAAAGTGCTTCATGTTTAAGATTGTGACAGAAAGCCTGATGGTTGCTCTGTCAGCAATGAGGTTTGCAAAGGATTGGTGATAGATTTTGTGGTGCCATTTATCCTGACCATCTTGGAGCTGTTTCTTCATCTTGGCTGCCTGATTCAGCCTCCAAACTCATCATCACCATCATCATCACCATTTATTGGGACTGGCTGACTATTCTGACAAAAGAAATAGTCCTAGTCAATGCAGATGACACTGGGGAATGCTGTAGCTGGAGCCATATCCTGCACCCTGGGTTTTATGGGGAAATGATTCAGCTTTCCTTACAGCTCACTGGGAGCCACCGCACCCCATGGGCTAATCTGATGTTCACCACTAAAATGCAGCCACTCCCAAGGTGAAGAGTAGCAACAAGTATTACACGCAAGGCCAAGAGGAGTTCTTGGCCAAGGACAGAGCAAAAAGGATCCAGGATTTTAATGTACAAACACTGGACGTGTGAGATCTCTCAGGCAAACAGCCTGGATCCACACTCAGCAAGTTTTGCTCAACACAGAGAGGCCCTATATGCCTGCTCAGTCTCACTGCCTCCATAGTTTCTGGCAAGCCTTTTGACATTGGATGTTCATTGGAAAGTCCGATTGCCTGGAGCCCAGGACTGTCAGGTTGTCTTTTTTTACGAGAGAACAGCATGTTCTCAGCTCTGCCATTTCCAGAGGAAACAAGCCCCAAGAGTACATTAAAGACTTGGACACAAATAGCTCGCACTGTGTATTATTTTCAAGCTGGTCTCATGATTTTACAGGTCTGACTCATTCTGGATAAATGCAGAAGGTTAGTCATGATAGTCAGCAGTAGGCAAAGAGGAAGGACCTCACTGGACTTACCCCAGTGCAGTTTTCATTGCTGTTGTAGGGCAAAGAGCTGAGCCAGATTTGCTGGTCCCTGACCTTGGGGTTTGCCCCAGGACCTGTTAAGGGGCACACCAGTGAGAAAGTGTGGATACAGATCTGTGCATAGTGCTGACAGCTGTACATCCACCTTCCTGCTGGGAGTTGGTGAGCATCTGCTCGTCCCTGAGCTAAGGCCAGGTGTTGGTAGGGGTCTCATGGGCCGCCACACCGGCTGGCTGTGGGAAGTGTGCCGCAGCACGCGGGTGGCGGCTGCACCGTGCCACTGCTGACCTGCAACAGTGGGCACAGCCAGCAGCAGCTCCACACCACTGCTGTGACACAACCAGTCAGAATCATCTTTGGACTTTACCTACTCTGAGGCCTCAAGATACTTGGTCTGGAGAAACAGGGAGAAGGAAAGGAGAATTTTTAGGCTTGGATCTTGTGCAGAGTCTGTTGTCTGTGCTACGCATGGCCATGTCTAGCACAGCAGCATTTCCCTGCACCCCTGCAATCCAGGGGTGCTCTTCCACAGGAGTGCTGAGCTGCAGCCCAGCCGCAGGCCAAGCTGGGAGCACCATCTGCCAGCTCTGACATGGCAGGCTGGCTCGTCAGAGGGACAAATTGCAGGGTAACCCCGAGCTGCGTATGCCGCTGCACCGTCATTAGACTGCATAGCAAATCAGAGATGAAAAAATCACAGGGTTGGACAAATCCCTCAGCTAAACCTTCTCCTGTCAGCCTCACAAAAGGGACTCCAAACCAGTCAGTCTTTCTGCACTAGAGCAGAACAAACTGACTTGGGTGAAAGATCCAGTTGTAACTTAGCTGGAGTAATTTAGAGCTCTTGAAGTGCTTGTGAACAGTTTCAGCTAAAGAAGTTTGAAGCGTGTCACTGAGTAGTGTTTTTAATGCTTCATTCTTACAGTTCAAAATGTAGTTTTGTTTACAAATATTCTCGATAATAATAATATTGAAGGGAGCACTGAGAGCCTGAAAGGGAAAGAAAATGTATGTCTCTGGTGCAACAGTGGACCTGTTTAAGCAGCTCCCAAGTAGATTTTTCTTGGGCTCCTCAGGTCTGCTTCCTCAGGTCAAGTCACTTCCTATGATGTGTGATGGATGTGTCCCATCCCACAGTTCACTGCTGTGGACAAGGATCCACTGAGGTGTCCCTGCATGAACCTTACGGAGAACCTACAAATGTGAGGATACTCTCAAAACTGGTAAAGCACAAGCAGACCTCGCAGGAGGCTGCTCTGCATGCATCACCCATGCAGAGAACAACGTGGGGGAACAGTGCTAGGTTACAAAATCAAGCTTACAGCAAAGAGGTCACTCCACTGTTGGTATCTTCTGATGTGTCAATATTGTCTTTAATGGCACAATCTCAGACTGATACAGCTAAGCACAAAAATAAACAGAGAGGCTTCTGGGCACACCAGCACTTTTCCTGCCTTTTCAGAGCCAAAATACTAAAAATTCCATGTTTGCTTCCATTGCACGTCAGTTGATCTCATGAAAGTTACTGCATTTCCCCAGCCTTTATTTGGCTTTGTTTCTGGAGCCACTTGACCAAAGAAGCAGAATAGCACAGGGCATGTCCAGTACAGGACTGTGAGCGACACGCACACCTTCTTGGGGTGCTGGTGGATGATTTGACAGACTTTAGGCACTACTGAAGATGCATTTAGTTGATCCAAAAGGCAAAGCTACAGTCAAAACAATTGAAATTCACTTACTGCACTGGAAGCTGGACCTTCCTGAGACTATTTCAGCCCTTTTAGGTTTGAATTCTGTGTGTTGCCCAGATAAGATTAATTTCCTTGTATTTTGATCTCATACCTTTTACATCTACACTATCTTTTAACAGAAGAAATGTTGAATTCTTTCTTGACCGTTTTAATGGCCATTTTGTTTTCACAAATCTGTCCTTTGGGCACTTTGCATTGACATCAAGAAACTTTTGAGATATCTGTGAGCCAGACTTGGAATTATTACCCCCACTTCTTAACCTCTTTTTTCATATCCATCAGTTGCATTGGTACTGGGGTGGAAGGCAGGAGTGTTAAAGGCCTTATTTTTCACTTTTTCTCTGACTTTTGTGATTACTTATACAAGTTCGTTTAGGATAGTTCAGATTTTCTCTGTACTCTGGAAATTAGACATAATAAAATCTGGTGGGGGGTTTTTTGTTTAGTTTAGGTTTTTTTTGTTTGTTTGTTTTTTTAATAAAATGGAAGCAATTACTGCAGATGGTGGCAGGATCTCTAGCTCCTGTTGTCCTCAAGCCCTGCCTGCTGTTCTGGGAGATCACCAAATAGTCAAACACACATTATAGTACTCAGTGCAAAGGTCAGAAGAGATCTGTATTGGCCAGCAGGTCAATTGGGGTAAGTTCTGGCCATAAAATGTGTTTTACTTCTCTCTGCATCCATTTAGTAAATTTACAGTGCTTTTGTCAGCAACAATAACAAAATTTGAGGAACATTATAAAACAATTTTGCATCCCATTTCCTTAGATAGTGCTTCATAGAATCTTTTAAATAGCTTTTGAGAACTGTAACTAAATGCTTTGAAACATGTTTGGGACAGTTTTGTTTCAGACTTTGCCTCCAGCTTCTTTGGTTTGAAAAACATGCTTGTTTCCAGGAAAGTGAGTGTTGCATTTAATTGGAATTAGATGCTGGCAGAGGAGGCTGATGTTTCCAAAGCTGCTGGTGCTTCTGTGAGCTTGGAGAAAGGCCTGGGTGCCTCTTGCAACAGTTACTAAATACAATTGATTGCATCTGTTTATTTTGGATCCACCTACTATTATTTTTTTCCTACTTTTTGTAATCTTCTTACTTAATTTGTCTTGGAGTAACAAAAACAGCTCACCCCAATGAACCCAATGGTGTCTTTCTTTTCCAATTGGTCAAGAAATGTCTGAAGTGTTGCATAATTTTAAAATGCTGTTGCTGCCGGACCTGAGAAATGTGAAAACTCCAGCTCAAGAATCCTGAAACAGACAGTTGGAGACTTACAAGAAACAACTGAAAATTCTTCCCCTTTCTACCATCAGAAATAGATGCCAAATGCAGGCTGGTGGCATTTCCTGCGTCTCACCAGTGCTGTCCCAGTGAGACTGAGGCCCTTGGCAGACCCTCAGATCCCCTGAGGCAGCATCAGCCCCTGCAGCTGCTCTCTACACCGAGCCCAGGACAGCCTGAGAGGGGAAGCACAGCTACCTCCACTACTTGAATTAGACCACCAAAACTATTAAACTGTGCTAAACATCACACCATTGAAATTTTGTTTCAGTATAATTAATAATGAAAAATAGTATTCTTAAAAAATAGTTTCAGAATAAATAAAGGGCTCATTTCCCTCACCTTTCAGTTTTTGGGGTTTTATCTTTTACTAGACAAATTCTCAAGCTCTTTCTCAGCATACCTTAGTTTTTAAAATGCTCAGAGGTCCAGGACCAGGGGCTTTAATGAGTGCAAATACCATCAGTCGTGCTGTAATAGGACACAGCTGGGGGCACAGCTGGCCCTGGGATAAATTGCTGCCACTTTCTGCCATTTTCTTCTCCTCTAGGTGCCCACAAACTGCCCAGCCACCCTTGGACAAGGCTGGACAAGCAGCACTCTGGGCAAATGTAGTGTTTTGCCAGCAGTGTCCTGTGTGCTGTGCCTGGCCAGGGCTCCCTGATTTGAGCATAGCTGGGGTCTGTGTGAGATGGCCAAAATCCAAAGAGAGCAAATCTCTGCCGGGCAGCTTTCCTTTCCTGAGACTGTGCACCCCAGGAGGGACTTTCGTCCACCTGGAGCATCCCCAAGCAAAGCTCAACCTCCCGTCAGCCCTGCCTGATGGCTCAGCCACACGGTCTCAGTCCTCTTCAAATCCTGCCTAGGTCCAGCACTTCTGCTTGGTAGCTGTGCCTGGATGAAATGAGTTTGACTGGTCTCAGCCCATGTTTTGGCTGACCATGCCCACAGCACAAAATTCAATTGTATAGTGTGGAGAAGATCTTCCTATGGCTTTGGGACATGGTGATACAACTGGTCATGTTGATTTAGGGCCAGTCAGGGTATCTGTGGTGGGTGCTGTAACAGTAACTGGGATGTCCCATGTGGCCAGCTGCCACAGGCTGGATGCACTTCTAAGTAGCTCCAGCAGCTGTTGGCCTGGGATAAGCCCTCAGTGAGAGACTGCTAACCCTTCCAAACCAAAGACCCCCTCCCATGGACTTTATAGGGAATGCCAGAAGCAAACAGTTAAGGGGAATAGGAAGGTTTAGTCAGAGGCCTTTCTCCTGGGGTGAGGACAGCCTGATGCAAACAGGAGGTGGGAAGAAAGAGCAGGTCACCATAATGAAGGAAAAGCAGATGGAGGTAGGAACTGGCCCTGATCCTCCTTAAACTTCTGGGGGAGACTGAGGCAGAAACATTGATCTCATATCTGTGACCCAAGCAGCAGATGCAGACAGCCTGAACCCAATCCCCCCACTCCAGAGCACCCAGTGCACCCCAGCTCAGCAGTGTCTCCAAGGCAGGAGGAGGAGAGGACACTTCAAAAGCAGCCCTTCCAGTTGCCTTTGCCGGGAATGGAGAGCCAGGGCAGTGCTGGTAGAGATTGAATCTAGTGATTACTTTAAGGGATTTGCTGTCTCTTTCTTTATCCCTCTCCCTCTTTTTTTTTTTCTTTCTTTTTTTCTTTCCCCCCCCTTTTCCCTCCCTCTTATCCCTTTCGTGGTGCATTTGTCTTCGAGGAACCTGGGGTGTTCTTTTCATCAGTTCAATCTCTCTCTGGCACTTGAGTCCTGATTGGCTGAAGGACTTAGGGGAAAAAAAAAATCTTTAATTAAGTAGATAATCTCTTCTTAGGAAGTTCTGCGGCTCCATTTCACCAGCCCCCTTTAGCTCTTACTTTAGGATTGGTTATCCTTTGCAGAAGGTGGGATTCAGGAGGCATCCGCCTCTTCATCACACCAGGACTGCCGGGTGGAAAATAACTCCATCCCTTCCCTAAATTAGTTGTGGTTCTTTTTTTTCCCCTTTTCTCTGGTGGTGGTGGCACCCAAGTTTGGGGTTTTTTTAGGATCTCCTTTCTCCCTCTTTATTTGGATTTTATATTTCACATGGACCCTTATCTGGGCATCTTCTTCCTCACTCCCTTCTTCCAGTCCTGCTATGCCTGGTGAGTATCAAGAGCATCTCAGTCTGTGTCACAGGCAGGTGCTCTTCCCAGATACCCTAAGGAAATTCCTCTTCACCTTCCTAAATGCCTCCTCTTTCTCACTTAGCTCAGTTCTGTCTTTAATGGAATCAGATATTTAACCAAGCCCCTGCACACTCATTGGCAGAGAGGTTAGATCTGTGAAAGTCCCCCCTTTTCCCTGCACCCCCTAAAAATAATTAGGGGCCAGATTGTAAGCTGGGGTAAAATAGGGGAGAGTGGATGCTGAGACCTAGCCCCTCACTTTCAAGTGGGAAGATAACCCAATGGAAGAGCCAGAGACTTCTGTTTTCCCAAAGGCTCCCAGTCAGCTTGTCTCGTCTTAATTAAATCAAGTGGGGCTTCTCTCATGCTCCCCAAAGTGGACAGTCCGTGATTAAGAGCTCAGAGCCTGCAGGGGTGAGTTGGATCCACAGGAGTGTCACTCTGGATGAGCAGCCTGAGAACCAAGCTCCTTGGCACACACAGAGTCAGAATTACTTGTCTGAAATTCATGTATTAGGATTTCCTGGGGAGAAGCTTTTGCTATGGTGATTGCTACAGCTCAGTTTCCAGCCACCTGAGTCCCATCAGACCAGCTCTGCTGTGCACAAATCTGTAGCCATCTCCTGTGGACCTCTTGCTTTGTCCTGAGGGCAGTGTTATATTTATTTCCCAAAAAGTTCTGTAAGGGTGAACAGAAGGAGATTACGCTTGCATCAAATCTCGTATCATTCCTTGTGGGATATATCAGTCGCATTCCCAAAGGGAAATGGTCTCTGCAGGTATTTTTCCTATGAGATTTTTACTGAGTACCCAAACTTTTTTCTCAATTGCTGTGATGCCCTGGGGAATCTGCTCAGTGGGTTACAGACTTATCTCTAACAGCAAGGAAAGTCTTTCACCATTCAATTACTAAAATCCCCTGCCTTCCCCATAGCAGATCTCTAGGGTTATTACCATGGATGGAGAAATCAAAATTACAAAAAGAGGAACTAAAGAGTAAATGGGAACTCATTCCTGTTAGTCTGGAAGTGAAATTTATGTTCTTTCAGGGATTTTCTACTCCCTTCATTAAAAGAATATGCAACAATTTGTACACATCTAAATACTATACAGCAGCAAACTCAAGATAAACCTCCCTTTTAGAACAAGGGGAATATGTACGTTCTACAGCAAGGCTAGGCAAGAGCTCATGCTGATTTTATTGTTATTTTTCTGCTCTTCTTGTGTACGTGTCTTCCTTTCCTCAATAAAAACAGGTTTAGAATACATTAAAAGAAAAAAACCCCAACATTTTAAAGAAACAGTTCAAAGGAGAGAAATTTCAGTGCACAAAGTAGAGCTAAATATGGAAATCCTAGACATTTTCAGTCCAAAGCTGAAAATTTAAATGTTTTAAATTTATATTCCCTGTCTCTCAGCAGTTTTTTATCTAAGACAAAAGTTTATGGATCAAGACAACCCCGCTTCTCTCTGTATGTTGTTCATAGGTCATGAGTTCCAGAGAAAGGAAAATTGCTATTGTTATAATTATTATAATTGCTTAGTTGAAATTATCATTTTGCAGACACTCTCCCTTAAGTCTTGAGGAGAAAAAAGACAAATTTGTGGGAATCATGAACTAATTCTGCTTGAAATTTGTGCTGGTTTTCTCTATCTGATCAAACAACTTAAAACACATTATTTTTTTCCTGTGCTTTAACCACCAGAATTGGGAAAGAATTGGGGGGCAGCAATATAGAACAACAACAAAGAATGTTTATATATATATATGGCCACTTCCCTTCTTTGAGTGTGGATTAGATTTTACCATTTAATGGACCATTTAACCAGTGTATTATTTCTAGGTGATCAAAAAGTCAGGGTTGCATTTAGTTACAAAATCCTCAAAATAAATATAGCAAAATAGAGAAAAATGAAGAAAAAAATAAGTAAAGTTCCAAATGTTATTGAGTTGCCACCCAGTCTCCTCTCCTGTGGGAATAATATAAAGATCTCTAACTCAGTAGTTTGCTTCTAAATGTATTTTTTACACTTCAGTTGTGGGACTGCCTTTGGTTTCCAGCCTCCCTGATTTTCTAATAACCTTGGGGAGCTCATGTTGAGAACAAAACTCAGATCCAAAAGGAAATTTTATCCATTTTCTCTATTTACAATAATGACAGTGAAGATGTAAATCCAGCTTTATCATTTCCTAAAGAGCAGAACCAGCAGCACAGTAGCCTGAGTGGGTGGTAAGGTATCAGACAAACATTGTAATTAGAGATTAGATAAGGCTCTCAGGGCATATTAAACTGAGGAGTGTGATGCTAAACTGAGGAGTGTGATGTTATTGGTTAAAGTTGTAACTGAGACAGAATTATCAGAGGCTTATTTGTATTTGATATGAGTAAAATATGATGGGACAGCTGCTTGGCAGGGTTCTTTGCTTTCAGATTCAATAAAACTATGATAGAAAACTCCTGCTGAAGATATTCACTAGCTTGAGATAATTTTCTAATATTGGACCCAATGAAAATCTCTTGCCCTAGATTTACTTTTTGCCTGGAGACATAGAGTTGTGCTCAGGGAAGCAGCATGCCCTGGCCAGGGCCCTGCTGGCCAGGGGAGGGGGCAGAGGAACTGGGGGGTCTCCTCCCTCTACCTGCTCAGCTATGAGCCTGCTCCGCTTCAGTCCGTGTAATGCTGCCCTGGAGTTCAAAGATGGAGGGAAAGGGGCTTACACAGCTAGAAACCCCCTGAGCTTTCTCAGAGAAGAGAAATTACTTCAAGTGTCTCTTTTCATGTGTGTGATACAAAAAATCACCAAAGTCATAGAAACTGGGCTGGTTAACACCAGCTATGAATGCAACAACTTAGTTTGGTATTACATTCTGCTTTCCTTTACAATGGAATGAAAATTTAGTAGAAATACATAATTTATTTTTAAAAATCACACTTCAGGGAAAATAATGAAGAGAGATTTTGGTAGTGATTCCTATTTTCAGCACAGAGATGATTCTAGAGACACTGTCACTATTGTACTACATCTGTGTAAGTAGTGGCTTAATTGCTCTCTGCCCTTACTGGAGACTATATACAGAATGGAGATGCATTTTTCTCAGCTAAACTGTAAGAGCAAAGACAAAGCACACAGATTCTGTCTCCAGTATTATCTTTCCTTCGCCCTCAACACAAGTAAGAAAAATTTCAGCCAGCCTCCAGCCATATGACAGTCCTATCTCCCCTTCTCCTGAACCCACCTGAAGCTGCAAGAGTTAAATGTTGGGGTGTCAAGTGCACCAAACACTTGAAACTTCGTGAATCCTTTACTTGTCTAAGTCCTACAAACCCAGCCAGCAGCATGCCTGCCTGTTGATCTGAGAGCTAAAGGAAAATGCCTTCTGTCTCTCTGAGTTTATAAACTGTTTAGAATATCCTGCTGGGAAATTGCTACTGTATCATTTGCTCAGCTGCAGATGGAGAATTGGCATATCCTGAACTTGGCCTTTTTGTGAACCTTGAAGTTTATCCTGGAAGGAACAGATCCTCTGCTTCAATGCAGTCATGTCAATTGACTCCTGCTAACAGGCTGGTTTGCTATAAACTCTGATGATGTGGATTACCGTCCTCCTCCTAAAGCTGTCCTTGCAACTTCTCAGATGTTCCTAATCCAAGGGTTTGAGGCAAATCCCTGCTATACACTGTGAATTTGGGTTTTCCTACCCACATGGGAAGCAATGCAGATGGGATATATCTCTTCTTTTGGTGACAAAAGCAAGATAAGAGAGGACTTGCAAGAGAGGACTTGCAAGAGAGGACTTGCAAGAGAGGACTTGCAATTTTCTAGCTCTTGCCTGCGCAGGAGCATTTTACCAGAGTTTTCTCACAGCTGCTACCAGGGGCTCAGATTCACACTGGCACTATTCTGAGTGTGGTCCCCATAGCAAAGCAATTAAGGTCAAGGCAATGGACAGAAGGGAAACCAGATGGAAAAATGACTTGCTCATGCTGCTACCCAGTTGCGTTAGGATGGGGACCCATGGAGCTTACACAGTCTGATTAGCCCCAGGTTCATGGCCCTGTGTGATTCAGGTCACCCGATGCTCTAATCACTCGGCTACAGATGCCGTCTCTCCAAGTCCCAGGAAATATTTAATTAGCTGTACAATGCAGAAGCAGCTTCCAAAGGAAAATTCCTCTGCAAAACAACCATCGACTTCGTGCTAAAGTACCCATGGGGGCTGGAGCACAGCCGGGTCTGAATCCCAAGTCTGGAACAAAGGGAAAGAATTTCCTGATCTCACAGTGCCCTGGCACAGCCCACTCCTGTTTTGACCCAGGGGAATCTTTCCCAAAGCAAGCTTCATCAATATAAAGGCATTTTCGCCAAAACCCCCACAAAAACCAAACCAAACCAAAAGGAAGCTAGACTTGCCAGAATGAAATGGTGCAAACTCATTCTCCTAACTCTAAAATGTAACAGCAAAGATCAGATTTCTTGTGATTTTGACCAAGCTAAAGTAATGAGACCTCCTTTTGTGGTGTACTTTGGAAAGGATCCCTGTGTGTGCAGTTCTAGTGGAGGTGAAGTGGCCTTGCTAACTGTGCAAGTGGTTTTCCAGGGCAGAACAGCATCCTGTCTCAATCTCTCACGTGTCTGATGTCTGGGCACCAGTCCTGCCACCCTGTCTCTGTGTCTATGGCAGGGCTGCACTTTGATCCTCAGCTTTGGACAGCAGTGCCTGCTGGCACAGCCTGTGCTTGAGCCCACCCTGGGATGTCCCCACAGTGTTTGTGCTGGATTTGTAGCACAAAAAGTCAGTCTCTTTCTCTCTCTTACGAGGGAATACTTGTGGCTCATTTGAAGTAGAACATAATCTTGAGAAGAAGCTGAAGAGCCAAGTTTCTATCAGTGCATGCTCTGTCATTTTCCCAATCACTCACTGCAAGATCTCAATCCACTCATTCCACCTCTCTGGCCCCAGTGTCCTCTCTGGGTGATAACAGCACTCATCCATTTCTCTGAAGTGCTGGGGTCCAGCAGGGAAAATGCTCCACAGACTCACCAGAAATAGTGATGAGTGTTTTTCTACAAACCTGGAGAGACTGGAATTAGGTATTTTTAGGAGACTCTCTCTTTTCTTACTTCATTTCTGACTTGGGATATTTGGAGTTGGCTCTTGGGCTTTTTCAAAGTGTCAGTCTTTTCTGCCATGGTGCAGCTAAGCAGCATTCACCCAGCCATTCTCCAGATTCTGCAGGTGGTCACTGCACCATACGGAGTCCTAATGCTGACTGACCATTTGCACAGAAAGTCTTTCTTACTGGAGAAAGACTCAGACCAGACAGCATCAGTTCTGCAAGGCCAGAGGGATAGTGTTGGAGACAAGCCACACTACCTGACCCTTGGAGGTGATCCCTCCACACCTTCAGTGGGAACGTCAGCAAGCTTAGTTTTGTCTAGGACCTCCCATCCTCCCCAAACTCCCAGGGTCCCCTGCACAGTGTCCAGGAAGATGGGAAGGACATGTATATTTGTGCTCAGCCATCACCATAATCTGACCAAGAGGAGAATGTGGGCAGTCAGACATGGCACCAGAGGAAAGCAAGGGATTGTGATGTGGAGAGATGCATCTGGACATATTGCAAAGGAGCAGTGGTGTGATGCCCTCCTTCCCTCAGCATGGTCCCACTCCCGGGGCTGGGGGAAATGCTACCCTGAGTTTAGTCAAGCACAGTAAAAAGCAAGGCTAGGAGAACAGGAAAACTAAATATGGGTGGATTTGTACAAAGGGTAGCTGAGCAAAAGAAAGCAAAAGGAGGGAGCAGTGAAGGAACTGCAGCCCAGTACAGCCTGACTGAGGGGAGCAGGGTGGGGGGAATGGGACAGCACTGTCCTGTCCCTTAGGGAGCAGCAAGGGGACATGGGGGAGGAAACCAGAGGTGCCTGCAGCCAGGAGACAGGCAGACTGTGGGGGAGTGAGAGGAGAGCCCTGGGATGCCTGGCATTCCCCAGGCCCCTCCGCCATCACCCCCTCCCTGCTGACACTGTCTCTATCTTCCAGGTCAGTGAATAATTTCCTGATGACGGGCCCCAAGGTAAGAGAAATCCCTTTGATCTCTGTCCCTGATTCCACTAAACCCAGGGAGAGAAGGAGAGAGAGAGGGGCTCCTCCTTCCCACTCCTCTCCACCCAGCCTTGGCCAGAGCTCCCCTCACCTCCAGTTTTCCAGCACTAAGGCAGAGAAAGGCCAGGAGAGATTTGCTGTGAGCTGCAACTTGTGAGCTCCTTGGGCTGCATGAGCCCTCAGCAATGCTGACCTGGGATTCTTTTAAGCTGGTTGGGGCCAGATTCTGGAGATTTGTCTATTGACACCAGCCAAGGCTCTCACCTGACATCTGTGGGCATCAGGGCCCACACTGATCCAGCTGGAAAGTATTTTCTGTAGGCCCTGTAAAACATACTTCCTCAAGGAGCACAACTAGAATTGCCAGGACTTTGTTGCATATTTTTGACCCCTCACATCCTTGTGCTCCTCTTTCAGAGGCTTTTTTCTTAGCCATGACCTGTTGTAAAATTTACCCAGATTTTGTTCTGGCTATTCCCCAGGAACATCTCCAGGCCCATCTAGCTCCCAGTACACTGGTGGAGCAACCTGGCCCCAAAGCACTAGCTCTTCCCCATGGGCTGTGGTGAAGAAGAAGGCAGGTTGAGGCATCTGCTGGCCTGGAGCTCCCTGATCTGAGCAGAAAGCTCTGTTTCCTCTCATGGTGGAGAGATAAGGGGTTCCCCATGGCAGAGGCCGGCTGGCACATTTCCTAATGTGGCTAACAGCCGAGAGCTCAGCTTTCTCCCACAGGAGGCTCAGGCTCTGGCCCAGCAGAGCAGGAAATGGGTTTGCTGCTGCTGGTGGTGAGCCTCCCAGGGAAGCCAAGCCTGGGAGACCTTCTGAGCTCTGTATGTCTTGTCTTTGTAAGATGGCAGGCAGGTTACTTTCAGCTGAAAGTCATCGTCCCTGCGCTGACCCCCAGCTCTGCCCCTAGGCCTATCTCATCTACTCCAGCAGCGTGGCGGCTGGGGCGCAGAGCGGCATCGAGGAGTGCAAGTTCCAGTTCGCCTGGGACCGCTGGAACTGCCCAGAGAGGGCACTGCAGCTCTCCAGCCACGGTGGGCTGCGCAGTGGTAAGGAAAGCATTGGATACCACTACTGGGACCCCCTTGCTACAGGTTAGAGCCCATGGCCCCCTCCTCTCTTCCCAAGTGCCTCCTTTTCTTCCCCATTCCCACCTGGGAAATGCCTCTCCCAGGAATCCCCCAGATGGATCTCCCTAGGAGACCCCTTCACCCATCAGCTCCCAGATGCACTGGGATCTAACTCCAAGGCCTCCTTGCAATGCCAGCCTTACCCATGGACCTGCTGAACCCCAAATGGCACAGGACCAACCCTCACACAACTCCCTCCCCACAAGGATGCACTTCCCTGACCTGCACATAGCCTGCTGGACACCATGCCTCAACGGTGTCCCAGGGTATCCCAGGGAGGCTGAGAACCAGCACAGGCTGGCTGGGTAGCAAGCAGAGGGATAAGGCTAAAGGGAGCAGGAAAGAGTTCATCAGTGGCTGTGCTCTCCTGTCAAGAGGCAGGAGAAAAGTCCTCCTACATCTTCCAGATGTCAGTCACCCTAGGCAGAAATCCAGCATCCCTGACCTGGGCCACTGTAGGCCATGGGGCTGTGGCCATTGTCACTGTATCCTTACCTATTCGCAGGTCCAAGGAAATAGTGCATATCTGGCCCTCTAGACCTATGCTTGATGCTGGTCTGGGCTCATATCTGCTCTGTAAAAGCAGGACCTGGGTGTGGACGAGAGCCTCAGGCCTCTGGTGGGACTGGCAGCAGACAAGAGACCAGAGCCCCAGACAGAGGTGGACAAAGGTTTCAAAGCAGGGCCTTGAGGAGACAATTGCAGCACAAGGCCTGCTCTGAGACCAGAAGCAGGTCCCCGAATCATTTCTGTCAAGGTTATCTGCTCAGATCCACACCTTGCTGGTATTAAATGAAAGCCAAAGGCTCAGTGAAGCTAGCTGATGATTCCCAGACTGATCCTGGTGGGTAGGTATGGTCACTGCTCAGAGCCCTTTCAACAGAAGGTAAGGCTCGAGGGGACTGTGGGGAAGGAGCTTTTTGATACTTGGAGAGGACCCCTTCCTGTTGGAGATGTTTTAGTGAGAAGTGGGGGACATTGGCTGTCTGTGCTACATCACCACTGTTGAGCTCCAACAAGGACAGCCAGGTGCTATCTCCTCCACACCCTTTCAAATAGCATGAGTCAGTCTGGATCATATTTGGGAGCTTCTGTCTTCATGCAGTTCAAAGCCCAAACTAAGCTAATCTGACATGCAGGGCTTCTTCTCCACCCCACAAAGTCTTCCCCACTGCAGATGTCCTGTGCAGACTCCTGCATGGTAGGAACAATTTCTAACACTGCCCTTGACATGAAATCTTTTGCACATCTGCTCTCTTTGTATTCCTCCTTGACAGCAAACCGAGAAACAGCCTTTGTCCACGCCATCAGCTCTGCGGGTGTCATGTACACGCTGACCCGGAACTGCAGCCTGGGGGATTTTGACAACTGTGGCTGTGACGACTCCCGCAATGGACAGCTGGGTGAGGAGAAATGAGCTGCTGCTCCTCACTTGTCCCAGGTGGCAGGAGAACCTCTTCTCTCCTCCACTGAGGCCTGCAGAAACACCTCCCCATCCTGGTCCCCACACCCGGGAATAATGCTCAGAGCAAAGCTTCCCCTGGTTCAAGCCAAAGTAACTCTGTGAAAGCTAATGGAGCCACCTCCAGTTTACAGCAGCCAAGCTCTCAATGCTTCCCATACTTTCTAAATGACCAGGAAAGTAGAAGGGGTTGCAGTTGCCCTGGTTCAAATCAAGAACTCTATTTAAGCTGCTGGAGAGAATGACTATATCGTCCAGGCAGAGGAGTGGATCTGTTGCCATGCACCTAAATGATCTTGGTATGGCAGCACAGGTCAGGGACCTCAGGGTTCCAAGGGTCTGCAGGACCAGGTTGGCCCCACAGCAGAATGACCGTGAGGAAAAGCAGGATGGCATTCATAAACCTCTCTAGCACTTGTCAGAATGGCAGGCACACAAGAGCACAACCAGGAGAATCACCGTGGCAGCACACAGCCATCACACCCTCCACATGACAGTGGTATCCAGGCCCTCAGACACCAAGCACCTCTGGTGGGGAGCTCCAGGCTGCACCACTCCAGCTTTCTGCTCAGCTTTCACAGAAAACACTGACATTTAGAGGTTTTGTTTTAAATAGAAAGAGGTCAAACTTCAAATGATCAAAATCTTTTAAAAGCCATGCCCTGCTCACCCACACTAGGCAGTCACTTTATGTGTCACATATAAAGCATGTGTCACTTTATGACAAACTCCTCTGGAGTGTCCAGTATTTAGTAATTTACTTTACTGGCTGATAGTTCGGAAAACAGCCACTACTGCTTAGTTGTCCAAAGTTTGGGAATGCCTGTCTCTAGCAGAGCAAGACTTCTGGGCAACAACACATCAAATTCTATCTTCTCTGGAAAAACCAAGTTAGTCATGCTACATTTCTTTTCCCGCAAATATATCTGTTTTTAATAAAAAACTTTCCATTGTGGACTTAAAACCTTGTAAGGCACAGGAAACTTTTGGGCTTGACCAAAACAGCATGATTCAATTCAGCCATTGAACTGAATGCAAGCAGGTGAAACGTTTTCCTACTTCCTTCAGTCCCAGTTCTTGATTTGGACTGCATCACCCACTGCAATTACCCACCTCCCATGAAACACTCCTGTCTTTCCCTGGGAGAGTGGATCACGATGCCCTGAGGAAGTCCAGGCGAGGCCAGGCCTTTCCAGAGAGGCACAAGGACATTCAACCACAACTCCCAAGATGTACCAATGTGGCATGTCAGGGTCAGAATGTTCCAGATTTCAAATCTTCATTAATAATTTGACATCTTTCTCTAGGAGGAAAAAAACTGCACAATGTTTTTCCAGTCCCACTCAGCTCCCATTCAGTTAGGAAAAGTACCTTCCATATATTTTTGTGTAATTTCACAGCTCTGTACTGACTCCCTTGCTTCTTGATGGTAACTAGAAAATCAAACCCTTCTAAGATGCCAAACATCATATCAGAATTCTGGGTGTGCCAAAGTCAGGGCCTCCTTGATGCACATGTGCCAGGCTTGGGACACTGTTCTAGGCAGAGGGGAATCTGTTGCCTCTGACCAGGATGCCTCCACCAGTTTGTTAATCCAAGTTAGCAAGATGCTGTCCCTGAAAGTCACACTGAACCAGCTGAAGTCAGGGTTTGAGAGGTGATTAGAGACCCAAAGGCTTATCTGCATGTCTCCTAATGCACGATAACGGACAGCTTCTAAATCCTGCTCTATAGAAAGCCTGGAAAGCCCTGCATTTGTTGTACAGGACATACCCCTTTGCTGCCTGCCTGAGCCACTTACTATCCAGGCCTCAGGAGAAATGTCATGGACTCAACGGGAGGGAATCTGGGAGTACTGTGCAGTGAAAGGCTGGATTTGACCCACAGCCTCCATTCCCTCCCATCACTTCTGAAACCTCTTCTGGTTCTTTGACAGCACATATCTCATCTCCTTTCTTAGGGGGACAAGGCTGGCTGTGGGGAGGCTGCAGTGATAACGTGGGCTTTGGGGAAGCTATTTCCAAGCAGTTTGTGGATGCCCTGGAGACTGGACAAGATGCCAGAGCTGCGATGAACCTGCATAACAACGAGGCAGGTAGAAAGGTGAGCCCTTCTCTCCCTCCAGAGCTGACAGTGCATACCAAATTGGTTCTGAGCATTCACTGTGGAGAGTCACAATCTGATATGGCTAAAAACACATGTGCAGAAGAAACAACTTCTTGGGGGGATGGCAGCAATACAGTGGTGTCTGCTGTAAGGCAGCAAAGCTTCTGTGCTACAGTGTTAATGTCGTTCTGCAGCCCTCTTTCTCCCAGTTCAAGGAGGGGAGAAATGGGGAAAAGCAAATCTGTGAGCTTCAGGACTACTGTGCAGGAAAAATTGATGCCAAACTCCTCCACAGGCCTGAAGCTATGTTTCTGCATGCATTGCAGTACAGAAACGGCCCCTCTGGGGTTTTTTTCTTGAACCTCTATCTGCTCACCCTGTAGGCAGTGAAAGGGACCATGAAGCGGACTTGCAAATGCCATGGTGTGTCGGGGAGCTGCACCACCCAGACCTGCTGGCTGCAGTTGCCCGAGTTTCGGGAGGTGGGCACTTACCTCAAGGAGAGGTACCACAAAGCCCTGAAGGTGGACTTGCTGCAGGGAGCAGGAAACAGCGCTGCCAGCCGGGGTGCCATTGCTGAGACCTTCAGTTCCATCTCCAAGAAGGAACTGGTCCATTTGGAAGATTCTCCTGACTACTGCCTGGAGAACAAGACACTGGGGCTGCTGGGCACGGAGGGCAGGGAGTGCCTGAAGAGGGGCAAGGCGCTCAGCAAGTGGGAGAAGCGGAGCTGCCGGCGGCTGTGTGGGGACTGCGGGCTGGCGGTGGAGGAGAGGCGAGCCGAGATGGTGTCCAGCTGCAACTGCAAGTTCCACTGGTGCTGTGCCGTGCGCTGCGAGCAGTGCCGCAAACGGGTCACCAAGTACTTCTGTGTCCGCAAGGAGAAGCGGGAGCGGAGTGGAGGTGGTGGAGCCAGCCGCAAGCTCAAGAGAAAGCTCTAACTTGCTTCTGCTCCTCCACAGTCCTGTCTGCCCCCCTCCTCTCCTGCCCTTCCCATCAGCTCCTGGCACCATTTCTGTTTGGCATAGTTATGTCTCATTCCCACTGCTGCCTCACTGGGGCTTGGGCAAGGCAAAAGAGCCTTGTATGAGAGCTCAGGCCTTGCCCATACACGGAATTAGTGCAGTGGGTAATGTCTTCTGGGGAGACCTTCAAGTGCTGACAAAAGAAGGTGAGACTCTCAGTCCCTTCAACTCAGTGTCACTCTATCCAGTGACTATGGCATTATCTCTGAAAACACAGGACGTCTTGGTGGCTCCTGTGGTTTTGAGCTTGTCTGTTCCCCAAACAAGCACCTGCTCTGGGCTTTTGAGTAAGTGAGATAAAAAGTACAAGGAAACTGAGATAGCACCAACAACTGGGCAACTCAGATCAGTAATCTGTAAATAAGAAGAGGCTTTTAAAAAATAGAGGTAGTAAAACAGTTACTGCCTCGGGCTTACACTATCAGGAAATACAAAAGGCATGCAACTCCTTTCTCAGCAAGCCAGCCTCCAGGGATCCTATAGCTTTGCTTCCCACCCTTTGACAGCTTTGCTAAGCTCTCCAGTGCTTTACTTTGCATTTGAAATGGCAGCAGCAAGATCGAAACTGCTGCTGGACCTGCCCATTACACAGCTGTCCAAAAAAAGGGTCCCATCACTTGGTTTTTACATGCTTTCTCTGTGTCTTCCAAGCCTCCAGGTTTGGTCTCCCTTTTTAGGCCAGCATTCCTATCAAAGCCCCTGACTGATGCCATAAACATGCCCTCACACTTCTCCACTACCTCCTTCCCCCCAGATCTCTCCCAGAGAGGAGCTGCCAAGCCGAGCGTACTCCCCATGTCCTGGTGTACTTGCCAAGCACTCTTACCCTGTCAGCTAACTCACTAAATACTTCTTCCTAGTCTGAGAAAATAATGTCAGTTACTATTTAATGGTGGTGTAAATAGGAAAGTGAAGCACTTTGAAGTTTAATTTATTGCACAGTTACTGTGATGTATACATAACAGTTTCTCCTCTACCACTTATTGTATATATTCTGTAGGCTAAGCAAGCAGCAGGAAGATTTGGTTGATGCATCTCTGTTCCCTTGCTGAGGCTAGGGGAGGGCGGTAAGAAGCTCCTAGCTGCAGGACTTGAGGAAGCTCACTGCACCATCACAGCAATCTTCCCCTGTGCTGCGATAATGTCATCTACTTTGCTGTTTGAATTGTCCTTTAGCCAGATGATAAGCCAGCAGATCTGTTACTGGCCATTAGACCCATCTTATAGCCAATATTTGTAAACCAATAGCCAATGCAATAAATCAGTAGCCAAGTGCTTGAAAAATGCTGTTGTGTCTAAGTGGCTGGGTGTTCTTTCATCCCATTTTGTGTGTGCATGTGTAAAGTTAAGAGTCCTGGAGATTAAAACACACTGCTTACCCATCTGAGTAGTTCAGCTGACCAGATCCAGCCAGCACAACCTCAGCCCCTACACCACGAGGGGAAAGGATGTGTTCTCTCCTGAGCTTGCTTGAGGATGCATCCAACTGCAATGCAACTGCCAGGAGGAAATGGGGTGGGAGGGGGGCAGGCAGGGCCCAGTTGCCCACTACATAGCTGTTATATTAAAGACAATCAGCAGCCTGTATTTGTCTCTTCATTATCAATTAGTCCCTTGATTCTAGGACTACCTCGCAGGGACCAGGAATTTGGACCTAGGGTCTCATCAAAGCAAGAGCATTCCTGTCAAGCAAGAATCTGGCCTCTTAAAAATTGTAAGAAATCTTGGCCCATTCTCAGAGAAAACTGAAACACTTCCACTTCACACACAAACCACCGCTGTTTGCACAGAGGTTCTTACTAGCCCAGCAACCCTGCCAAAGGTCTCTCTTGCATTCCCATCAGCAGTTCCTCTGTCTCTGTGGCTGGCCAGATTTTTGTGGGGAAAGAGGAAGCAAGAGCCTCTCAACCAGGGAAAGCTCCAGCATGGGCCTCCCTTTTCCTTCTGGCTCTCCCCATTCCACAGTCAGCTGGAAAAGCTGTAGAAGCCGTTTCCCCCTTCCTCTCCCTCGTACCCCACCCCTCCCCTGCTGACACTGCTGCCCCACTGCTGCCCGCGCAGGCCGTGGCGCAGGCCGTGGCGCAGGCCGTGGCGCAGGCCGTGGCGCAGGCCGTGGCGCAGGCCGTGGCGCAGGCTGGGCTGGTGCGGTGGCGGCTGCTGGCGAAGGGGACGCGTAGGGCACCTCAGTGTGAGCCCCACCGCCACACGCTGCTTCCGCTGGGGAAACGGCGGCACCGCAGCTGCAGAATGTGCTGACCTCAGCAGCGGGTCCCCCCTCCCGGCGCACGGAGACCTCAGCGGTAAAGGCCCCGCTGCCATTGTGGGCAGGATTGGATGCTTCCATGTATTCATTTCGGTTTAATGAAGGCGCATTCCTCAGAGGAGAAATATTTACATTCAGCTTCCCAGGTGGTCACCTTCGCCCAGATGACACACAAACAGGCAGCCCCCGCTCCCTTTTCCAATCCAAGCCTCTTTAGAGGGCTCAGGAGGAGGGGAGACAGGGGAGGGGGGGCTGCTGGGGGAACAGAATAGAGAAGGGAACAAAATGCTAATAAATCAGCCAGCCAGCCCTTTTCCCCTCCCCTCAGTGGAGTCAATGGAAAGTGTCATTTCACATGCTAATCCCCCTCCGATCTCTTTACAACACCTTTTCCGAAAAGTGTTTGGGAAAAGTCCTTGTGGCCCGTTTACAGCTCCCCGCCGCTTCAGATTCCTTCTTGTCTAAGGCCGCGGCCCCGGTGTGGGTCTCTCCCTCCAGCAGGGCTCCTTACAAAAAACATCTCAACAAAGACTTTGGAGTTCATCAGCCTCCCACTGAAATTCACAGCTGCTGAACAAACTAATCCCCTCTCTTGGCCTTTCTTCCTTTCAATGGGTTCTTGGCTTCAAAGACACTTTGGGAAAGGACTTTGTGGGGACTCACACTGCTCCCTCAATAGAAGTTAGTGCAAGCATTATCTTCAGAGCAAGTGGCTTTACAAACAAATACTGCCTAACAATCTCTGCCCCTCTAGCTCCCCCAAACACACACAAGCCTAGCCTGCAGACATGATGTTATCTGCCACAGGATTAGAGCTCTGTTCTCCGGGCCCAGGGATCCTTTCCTGCTGGCCCCTTCCCCCCCAAATTCTTTGTCAACCCAAACGCCTTCTCGCCCAACTGAAAATGCTTTCTCTGGTGCCCGGGTGCTGGAAGCCATGTGCCCACACGAGAGGGGGCAGTGCTCACTGCCCATAGACTGAGATATTGCCAGCCAGCAGAGATGGTGCTATAAATGGAGGAGCACTTTCCAGCGGGGTTTGAAAGGTAATATACCACACCAGGGCTACAGAGACAGGGCTGCTGCCACAAGCCTCTCCAAGACTTTCAAGCGAGTCACCTCATCTCCCCTCTCTGCTTGCTTTCACTACAACGAGCTTCAGGGATGGTGCTTACAGGGGTAAACATGAAGCAAAACAGAGCAACAGAGGGGCAGGTGAGAAGGACTCACATAAAAGGCAGGATAAACAGCCAGTCTCTGCACAAGTACCGGGTAGCAGTAGCTATGGGTGCTGGAGGGAGCTAATGACATACGTATCTGAGAAATGTGTGGAAAATCTGTGCTTATTTCTCAGCAGTAGAAGTGGCCTGAGTTAAAGAGAGCAAAGGGCTGGACTGCATAGGGTATGATAACTAAATGCAGAAAGGCGGAATCTAAGAAATGCCAGGCTTGTTAAGTGATCTCAGAAAGCTGGGACTGCCCTTATATACTCATTAAGCAAATGTATGCCACCTGGGCTACCTGTGTTATAACCCCATTCTGATGCTGCACGAGTGTTACCTCTGAAAATCAGCTTTGCTTGTCCCTCTAGGGAACAGCTGTTAGGCCAGGCTGTTTGCTAACTGCTCCAGACTAAAAGCTCTTCAAGACTCCTTCACACTGGGTGTTTGCCTCTGCCAGCAGCAGAACTACAAAAGGCTTGTTTTCCTTGAATGCATGTGGTGTGTCCCTAACACCCCAAACTCTCAAACCCTGGGCCCTTCCCAGCAACAGCCCTTCAAATTTTCACCATTCAAATGATCTTTTCAAGCCTTTGCTTCCTCCCAAGTCCTCCAACCTTGGGCCATGTAATACAGTCCTTCCTATTTCAGAGTTTCATGTGTGCTGACTGGCAGGCTTGTACATACATACTAGCTAGCTGACAGAAAAAAAAAATTCATCAGAATTTCTTTCTTTTGTAAGAAAGAAGTTTGATTCCCCCACCTTTATCTCAGTACTATGTTTCAATTCAGCCCTTCTTACCTCCTTAAAAGATTAAATTAAATCAGCCAACAGATTCCTAAGTTATTAACTAATGATAAGAACTGACAATTCAAGGGTATAAATTTCCACACAGGTCCAATCCTTATCCTAGCTCAAGCTGCATGGCTTCAGTGGTGTAACATTTTTTTCCAAGGGGAGACAATGTCATCAAGGGCTCTCTGCTTACTTACTGACATACTTCCTTACTCTTAATGTCAAGTGCAAAATCCCCAGCACTGCTGAGATTTCCTAAGAGAACCTGAGTCTGGGGGGCCTTCTTGTGTCTGATGCAGATGAACAGTCACAACTGACACAGGTGATCTGGAGAAGATCAGTGCTCTGACCCTGCAGCCTTAGGGAGTGGCTAAGACCTGAGGTCTCACCACACCAGGATGGATGCCACCCATAGCAGCAGAGCCCAAAATCTGGTTTGCCCCACGCAGTTCTCAACTGCCCCCTCTGTGGGTGGCCATGCAGACTGAGGAAGTCCCGTGCAGTCAGAAGTGACAAGCCTATGAAAAAAAAGCATCGCAAAACACAGCTTTTATTTCACTGTTCTGTAATTTCTCAGTGCATCAAACCGCAGCAATAGAAACAACACAGCAGCAACAAGGAGGCACTTTGACCTGGAAAGGAGGGAATGAGACATGTCCTCTTCCTCCCTTCTCTGATTCTTCTCCCTCCTAAGTCTCATGGTAGACTAGGTTGATTCGTGTATGTCACTGAACCGCAGGCCCACAATAGCATTATCACTCAAACAGTAAGCAGAGCAAGTAGGGGCTGGCTGCATCCATATCTTGGGAATAAGCCTTGCTCTCAGCTATGGACCAATGATTATGCTGCCTGGTTAGTAAGAAGGATGTTGAGAGAGAAGGCAAGGAGGGAGGAGGAGGGGGAAATGTACACACACCAAGATGTGCCCTAAAATCCCATCTGCCTTCCCAGACTTCTTCCTCAGAAGATATACTTCATTCATCTACTTCCAGAGGAATTGCCACAGTGATGACAAGTCTCAGCACAATCCATATCTTCAAGTCCTGACAAGATTACCTCCTGCAGCATATTCCTACCACCATAGTGCCAAGGGACCTTTGAGAACCACCTTTGCATGTATCTGTAACTGTAGGTAGTATGAATGCACCATACCTGTAGCAATGAGCTGTCTCCCTGCTCAAGTCTGGGCTGGTCAGGGTAGCTCAAGGGAAATCTTCATGGGACTTAAACAATCCCTGCTGCTCTTAAAATCCCTAGGCCATCTGAAAAACCTGAAGTAGGAAGCCTTTAGATAACACCAGTGGGTAAAAGTCCAGCTGTGCTAAAATAAAAGAAGTGAAAAAGGCCAGGAGCCAGAAAGGACAGCTTTTAGCCCCAAAACAGGATGTGACTGGCTCTGGGGAGAAGTGCACAGAGCACAACCTGCCAACACTCCTGAATGGGAGAGTCCCAGGAAGTGGAAAGGGACCTGGAACATCCCTGGACCTGAAACATTATGGGCTTGAGCCTGCAGCTGATGGGGGGAAAGATATAAAGGAAGGTGGATAGACGGTGAACAGGAGACTTGACTTTTAAAAACAAGAGAGCTGGGTGATGAAGAAAGAGAACCGAAGCTGGCCCAGAGCAGCCTAGTAGTTAGCCCCAGCTGCAGTAGGATATGGGTGCAGAGGGGTGAAAGGGTGAGTCAAGGATGAGAATGAAGAGAAAAAAGGAGCCAGGACAGATCCTTGCTGAAGCCCAACAGAGTGAGGACACACCAGCCTAGATTCCCAAGGCAGCCCCGCTACCACTCAGGAAGTTTACTCTGCAGCAGGGAATAGAGCCTGAGGCTCTGCTGTGGTGGTGCTGCAGGTACCAGCTCTGTTTGTTTCCTGAAAAATAAAAAGCAATGTCAGCCTAGAAGGGAAGGAGTTTCCCCTTTGTGCTGGGGATATAGGGAAGAAGAAGGACCCCTGTGCAACCTGGACAGCCTGAAATTGAGATCCCTGGGCTGAAAAGTGGCCTCAGACTAGTAAGAAAGAAGAGAGAAAGAACAGTCTCCAGGAGCTGCAGGCACCAGTGGGCTGTCTGGAAAGTGGATGAGGCCAGGCATGCTGGCCTAGCACAGTTCCAGGCACTGGCACAGACCAATTTCTCCAGAGTCAGAAGGAGAGTCTACAACCTGCAGCACATCAACAAGTGAGGCAGTCCACCAGCTCTTGGTGTGCACTGTTCCAGCTGCTCCACACTTTACACATTCAGCTTGCCTGCTATGGTCATGAGGACTTTCAGGATGGGCATGAAACCAGACACCTCACTGAAACTGCTGCTGCTCACAACTTGGGTGTGAACCAGGAGACCTTGTGGGTAGTTCTTAGCCTCAATGCATCGGGCAATTTCGTGGAGACCCATGAGGATGGCTGGAGAGAGCTGTGGAGAGGGAGAAGAAATGAGTCAGCATGTTCAGCAATATAACACAGGTCTCTCTCCCTCCACACCCATCCTTACTGTTCTCCACTTCATCTTCACCAAACAGCACCGAACAGTCAAGCACTGGCAGGCAGGATAGCTGCTTCTTTCCCTGCTTTCCCAGACTACAACTGCCAGCTGGCATCCGCAACTGGCATCACCAACTTCGGAGTCTTCTAAGCTAGTTACACTATGTTCACACTTAACCACTCCAAACTGCCTCTTCCCATCTGGGATCTGTCTATGTGCCAGAATACTTCTCAAAGGATAAAAGCACCTTGCAGATACATCCTCAGCTTTTCCTTACATTATGTCTGGGCCAAA
Source organism: Promerops cafer (assembly GCA_013398275.1). NCBI lineage: Eukaryota > Metazoa > Chordata > Aves > Passeriformes > Nectariniidae > Promerops > Promerops cafer. The sequence continues at coordinate 301,126 of VZSE01015366.1, read as the reverse complement.
GTTAAGAAAGAAGATGCAAGGCTGGCTGGATTCACGGTCATTACAAGGTTTGGCACTCCCCTTGTCTTCTAAGAGAATGTGTGCTGGTTACACTGGTGTAGACACCAAGACCCACAACCCAGTGCCAAGGTGGGCTCAGGGACCCAGCTGGACCACAAGGAATGGGGGCACCTACTTACCGCCTGCTCGCGGAGCTTCTCGTACAAACACTCCAGCCGCTGCAACACGTCCTCCAGCTTCCTTCGCGTTTTCTGAAGCAAAACAGGTATTGCTTGTCTGCCAGAGCTTCGAAGCCACCTCTCCAGAGCCAAAGGGCTCTCACTCAGTTCCTCCCTTCCTCTGTCCTTCCACAGCACCTTACCATTCAGCTGCATCTCAGCCTCTGACAGCCAGGGTCTGTGACACAAGCCAGCCATGCCCTCACTCTGCACATGTACACACATGTACATATATACACATTCTCTCCCCAACACAGAAAGATGGACTGCCCCTTTTCCCATCTACCAGCCTAGGCATTCCTCCCTTCTGCCCATACTTGCAGACCACAGGATGGAGTGATGACTTCCAAAGTGTGAGAAACATTCACTAGTTGACCCATGGGGTGTTCAGACAGCCTCACCCTGACTGACCCCAGAAAGGGCTTCTTCCTGATCTCCTTAGGGAAAAGAGGGAATATCCTTTCCACTCTAGGTAACCACCAAGGAAAGTGTGTGAAGTGAGTACTGAAGCTCTGATGAGACTGACCTCATTAACCCCATCTTGAATAATCTACTCACAAGTAACTTATTCCATGAGCACAAATGCCTGGCTCTGGGCACTGCTGGAATAGGCCTGGAAGCCACAGGAGTTCAGGTGCCTTGCACTGCTGTACAGAGCCAGCTATTCAACCACCACCTGAGTCAAGTGCTTAAGCCCAAACCAACAGGCCTTTCTGTGCATAGAGGGAATGCATAGCATTCTGGGCTCAGTGTTCATCCTAACAAGCAGAGGTATTCTGGAAGGCTTCTTAGTGGCCCCAAGCCCTGGGAAGACTTAGCAACCTAACAGAATGTGCAAACACTGCTTTTCTGCTTCCAGACAGTCTGGCGTGACACATTCACCCAATGTGACATGTGCCAGTAGCCTTTCAGGAACCAGGGTGGAGAAATTACATTTACCTGGACAAAAGATTGTTTGGCTTTCTCTTCCACCTGGGATATCTCAGCCTTTCCCTTTAAGCTCTAAAGATAGCTGATAATACCAGCTCTGCAGGAACTATCTGCAGATCAAGCCAGTGAAACTGAATTAGCTGAGTAAATTCTTCTACTTTCCTTAAAAGAAAGAGCCAGGAGGACAGAATCATTGCTCTAAGAAGGCAATGAGAAGCCGTGGATAAAAGTTAGAGAATGCATCTCAGTTCCCAAAGATGAACCAGCCTGCAGCCTAAAGGAAGGAGGCAAATGGAGATTAATTTGGTTATAGGGACAAGACTTTTCCTCTCTTTACCCACCCAAAAGAAGGAAGCACCAGTCAAACATCTGTAAGGGAAAAAAAGTCAAAGATCAGAGAAGGAACAACTTACTGGATCAGTGGCAACAGCCGAGCAGCGTTGCACCAATCCTTCAAATGTAGCCTTCAAAGCCTGGTGCTCAGGGGGCAGCTCCTTCCTCTCAATGCTTTCCCCAGGTAGCTGGTGATACTGACAGAAAAAAATAGCAGCTGAGTGAATGCAACAGGAACATGAAAGGCTGGAGCAGGTAGATTCCCTTCTTCAAACTAGAGAACAGAAAGAATTTCAGCCCTTCACAAACGCAGAGAATATCTGGAAGCACTAAGTTAGGTTATCATCTTCAGACTGATACAGCTCCAGGCCTCTGTGGATTCTCAACTCCCAGGAGGCTGACAGCCTGCCTGGTCTCTCTCATTCTCTCCCACCCATATCCAGGTGTCATTTTTCTAACCTGGCAACTCCTCTAATGCTCAGGCAGAGATGCCTTGTAGGGGCTACAAACCCTCTGCAGCTGCCAAGCAGTAGGAAGTTCAAAAGCTGAGTTGTTTTTCTACTTGACAGGATGCTGATGGTTGGGGAATGCCCCACTTTCCCTGGTACCTGTAGGCTGCCTTCCTTGGGTGCTCCAGGGGGTGACTGGCCAGATTCTTGCAACCTGGATAGCTGAGGGTGGATCCCTTGGGGTTCAGCAGGCAGGCCCATTACTGGAGCTGTGATGGGGGCCAGAGGAGTAAATTTCTCAGGCAACTGTCAGCAAAGAAAGGAAAGAAAAAAAAAAAATCAAGAAAACCAAGTCCAAAGAAGAAGGGTTGGTTCCTTCTTCACAGAAAAATTCAACATCCTTTCTAACTTGAAGAGTCTCCAGTTCTCAAGATGATGAAAGAACACATCCCTGTTCTTTCAGCCCCCTGACTCAGAGAATGGGGCCCTTCCTCCTCCATCCTAGATGAACAGTCAAAGCAACAGCAAGAAAACCCCTCTGGAATTGTTCAATCAAACAGATCCGTTACCCCTGAGAGCACTGGTCCTCAGAAAGCCGCTTGGCCTCTGCAACGGCACGAGTCCTGAATGTAGAGATTAGCAGCAGTAAAGTGTCCAACTGAGCAAGTATTGGGGAAAATCCCACGACATGGGGGGAGATTCCTCTTGCAAACACTTCATCGTGCCCCTGCTTAGCCAGAGAGTCATGACAGATTCTCTCCAACAGGGCAAGATCAAAAGGAGATGGCTTTAACAAGAGGCTAATCCTGTTGTAGTGAGCACAGCCTGAAGCAGGTTCCCAGCTATGCTGCCAGAAAAAAGGGCGAGAAGTCTGTTCCAAGCTAAAGAAGAAGAGTGGGGGGTGGGAAAGATGCCAAAGAAGCTTCTTGTCACACCTGCCAGCAGGCAGTAGTGATAGAAACGGGATACTGAAAGCATTTGTTGCAGAAGGGCTCAGCTCACAGGCCCTCCAGTGCAATCATGAGAAGGCAGAGAGCTGCAGGACCAACATGGCAGGCAGCTCACAGCTACACCTGTCTCAACTTCTCTCAGCACAAGTGCCTTATCATTTGGTATCAGTATCTGAGGAAAATCACTTAGTCCCACTGTGCTGAGGGAAAATGCTGCCCCTAGGTGTCAGGTGTGAAGAGAATGTGACCTCCTCAGCCACTATCAAAAAAATTGTGTAGGCAAGGGCATAAGATTAAATCCGTATTTTTTAACAACAAATTACTGTAGGCAGCCTGGGAAGTACTGTCAGAGGATGCAACATTAGAGCTGATAACCATGTTACAAAACAGCCACCCTGCAGAACTGCATGTGACTTTGGCTGGCCAAGAGTCAAGATTACTTAGACTCCAGTCCTAGCCATGCATGCAGCGCAGATGTAGACAGAGCAACAGGGATAGAGATCTGCAGAGTTTGACAGCGAGCATTTATAGGAATCTGTTACATTAAACTCCCTGGCTAAAAGACAACCAACACATATTTCAGCTACATATTGTAGCTGAAAACTTACCTTTTTCTTTTGAAGGCCTCCTCTTCCAGTAGAGGGATCACTCCAAGATTCCTGAGCTGCCAGAACAGAGGACAAGACACAAACCTCAGACTGTGAGAAGCTGGCTGCAGCAACAATTCATGGTTGCTTGCACAGTTTAGAACTTCCTTCAGGAGAAAACCCTTTGGCTCCAATTCCCTTGTCATTGCACCTTTAGACTGTTTCAGCTGAGGAATTTCAAACCGAGCTCAAAGGCCCATGAGATGCTCTTGCTTCCCCTTCCCTTTCTTAATTTCCTTCTTAGTATCCAAGTGTGTGCACAGCCTTCATGAGGTGATGTCAGATCAGACTGAGCTGGCACACACCCACTCCCACACAGGAAACTTCTTTTTAACTACCTGAAGCTTCTGGATTCTGTATAAGCTGCAGAAGTCAGCCTCAGAGTCAGGCCTGAACCTTGGTGGGGACCTGTATAAGTGTGCACCTCATGTTTCAGGAAGTTCTTGGGGTTCCCCAGAGAATCTGGCACTGTGGTAGCACAGCAAGAGCTGTGAGAGCTACAGGTGAGAGGGCTTCTCACCAGCACTCACAGGAATGTTCATGGTGGCAGTCCAAAGCAATACAGGCTGTTCTGATAAAGGCAGAAAGATTTAGGGGTGGGTTCCCTTCCAAAATCACATTCAGAACCAAAGCTAAGCAAAATTTGCTGACTGCCAAATAGAAGGGAATAGACTTAACCAGTAAATGCTTTGGGAGCAGAGGGGTGCCTCAGTAGATACTTCTGTGGTACTCTAACCTCACTCCAGGTAATTTAAAATCCATCAGACAGCATGACATCAAAAAACTTGCATCCACTCTTCATTCTGCAAAGGTCAAACTGCAACTACCCTGTCCTGCTGCTGTCCTGTAAAGGTACCTGCATCTTTAGACAAAACCCCAGTATTAATAACCTCAAGCCTATGAGACAGGAATAATCTGTGAGAAAATAGAGTAATTCTAAGGAGGCAATATCAGAATTGCTGGAGCTCAGAGCCACACTTAATGAGCTACTGATCCTGAACTGAGCTTTAAAAATCACAGGGGAAAGACGCAAAAGGTGCTTCATTACTTTAATTACCTTTATTATTAAACTTCTGGCAGCCTCTTTTTGCCCTCCCTTTTCCCATGATTTCAAGACTTTCTCTCTGATGAGTTTGGATCAGAAGTTTAATTAAGTTGGCACCTATTTCTAGCTTGGGGATTCTGAGCCCTAGAACTCTGCTGGCCCCCACTGAGCCTATGGCCTAGCAGTCCTTGGCACTATTCCAACCTAGTGGAACTCTGTATCCTCACTGGAAACAGCTATTTAAATTACACTCTTTAAGCCAGGCAATCATCAGACATGAGAGACAAGAGACCCTGGTGCATTTTGCAAGGGTGAAATGCTATCTTCCCTATGCTACTTGTGAAATAGGATTTCTCACCCTGAAAGGAGTGCCCCATGGCAGCAGTGTCCAGCAATGACTGTCCTAGAAAAAACAAGACCATCAGAGGCTGGAATCAGGGGCTATCCTGGCCAGAAAGGAGATGAGCCAACATGTTGCTGTCCTTCTCCCTGTCCCTGACACTCTCAGGAACGTGGGATTTCTACAAGCGGAGGTGTCTGTTCATTGTGTAAGTAATAATGTTCATGAGCTGTAGATACTATGTTCAGGAATTTCCAAAGCAAGCAATTTTGGCCAGTCAGATTGAGTGATTTTACAGCCCCTTTTCAGACAAAGAAAAATACAAATCAAAACCAGAACAATAATAGCAGGCAAGAAAGCACTCTCAAGGAAGCTAGTTTGCACTGCTGAACCAAGCATGCCATACATTGCCATTAAAACTGGAGGCAAACGCTGCCAAGGAGAAGGGAATTTCTCAGTCGTGAATTCCTGAAGGGCATCTTCAGCCTAAGGAAGTGCTTGAAATCCTTGCCATGGAATCAACTTCCCTTCACAGGGAGAAACTGAGGTATTTTGTTTCTCTGATGAAGGGACAACTCCCTCTCTGGAGTCCCACTCCACAAAGCCAGACTGCTTGGGGGTGTAAGTGCCTATAAGTACTTGGATTTCCTAAATAAAGCTGTGAGATTTGTGCCTGGTAGAGGGCCATGCCAAAGAGCAGCAATCACTGCAGTGACAGACCACAAAGACATTGAGCCTTATCCCACTGACAATGTAGATTAGAAAATGACTACCTTCTAACACCAATGAAACCCCAGGAGAGAAATCAGTACAAAGTATCAGTCAGAAAAACCCCTTGGGTCCAAATTTTCCCCAACAGTCCAACTAGGATTCAAAGCCAAACCTCACCCTTTAACTAAAGCCATAAGGGACTTCCAGTTCCCCTTGGAAGAGAGTCCCCAAATTCTGCTTGGGAAGCTCTACTCCACCACTGCTAGGACTCCACCTCTTCCAAACAACAGTGGGAAAGCACAAGCAAAACCATGCATGAAGCTGGGAGAGTAATGGAGAGATGAGTTACAACCACTGCCCTGTTCCTTGTCCAGAGAACCAAGACAGGAAAACTGTCTGCTTCCCTGTCCTGCTGGCTCAGCAACTGCCTGAAAAGACAGAGACTGAAAATGGTCTAATACTTCCAGAACTGGAGGGAAATAGAGAAGGAAGAAGCGGAAGACCCTGTTTTCTGTACCCAAACTCATGAGTAATAGCATAGTACTTTATTTCACTTCCAGTATCCCCAGCTGTCACTTACTAGTCCACAGGACAGGTATGTTCCCTACCCCACCTGTACAGCTCCCCAGGCATGCAAGGGAACAACAAACAGCGGTGAGCATGCACGCGTGCACACACATCAGAACATGCATTTCGCTGGAAGCAGCAACACTGCCCGCCCCACAGGTCTGGAGGTTTCTCTGGGTACTACCTGCATGATCCGTGTGGGGATCTAGCCAAGGGAAGAAACCTGAAAATCAAGGCAGGGTGGAAAAGGCATGATCACCAACAGCTTTAATTCAGTGAGTAATTTCACTGGACTACTATGCCAAAAAGCTTTTCAGGAAGGAATTTGTCCAGCTGTAGCTTAGAGCCTTTGGTGTGTAGCCCCCATAGACTTCCCACAGTGGGATTTGCTATCCTTAGTTAAACACAGGTCAGCACAGAATTTCAGGTGAAGGCAAACAGCCTCAGTTCCTTCACTCTCAGCATACATGTGGCTTGGAGAAGCATCTGCTCAAAAATCTATGGATTGTCAGCCTTGTTGTTAGGGATCTCCACAGCCTGGCTAAGCCTGTCCCTTGAGACAGCAAACAGAATTAACAAACACCAGATATTCTGGGAAATAGAAGGAATGCCCATCCACGGGGAACTAGGTGCAACAACACTCTTTCTATTCATCATGCTAGCAAGGACTTCACTCGATAGACTGGATTCAAACTATAGACCCAGAGGGGTCTAAAACACTGCAGAGAGAAATCCAGAAGTGATTCCCAGACAAGCCCTTCATGACAATAGGAAGAAAATGGGAGCATTAGAGCACAGCAGACAGAGGAATTTAATCCTGAAGCTAAGTAAGGGGTATCTCATGGACAGGGAAGCTCTCCTACCACTTCAAATACGCTTCTCATGTAAGTTGCATAAGCAAGGGCAAGATGAGCAAACCTTCCACCAGGCATTCCATAGGAACCACCACCCTTTCCATCAGAGCAGATGCCTTTGGAGTAGATGACTATTCAGGGTGCACTAAGGACCTGAAGAGACATCATCTTGTAACCACAACCTGGGAGACACAGCAACTGAGCAGGCTGAATGAAACTGTCACCATTGCTGTGTTTCACCACCACAGCAAGACTTGGCACTCTGTGCCTGTAAGGTTTGCCTCACCACCACATTCAGCCTTTACTGAGACAGACCAGATCTCAGAAGATCCATGTCCATTACGTACTGCAAACCCCATCTGGGCTTGTCCTGGACACACAAGTCACACAAGCAGTACTTACCTGTGGGAGGAGGAGGAATGGCTGCTGGCAGTGGTTTAGTAGATGGAGCTCCAGGACCTCCCTGAGGATAACCCATGTTCATAGGGCAATTGAAAGGTGCTGAAGAGAAGTCTAGAGGAGACTGGCTTGCCACAGGGAGAGGACAGGCTGCAGGAAGCTGAGATGATGGGACTGAAGCTGGAGTGAAGAGGGCAGGTCTGGGTGGTGGAACACCAGGAGATGTCATGGGCATGGACTGTCCTGGCAGAGAGGGCTGGCTGGATAAAGGAGCAGGACCAACAGGTCTGACTCCCACTGGTCCAAATGGCTGAGACTGTGACATAGCTACAGACAATGAAGAGAGTGTATCAGCATCACTTGCTTCATGTGCCAACTACTCATGACACTATGCTTCTTGGTAGTAAGCCTTCCCTTCTTCAAGCCATATCCTTTAATATACGTGTCCCCCCCCAGCCCAGGCTACATCAAACTGCCACCAAGCCAGCCATGGCTTTTCCACCCCTATATATACTTAGTATCAGCACACATGCAGCAACAGTTACTACAAAAAGATATGTCAGAAGCACTGAGAAGCCTCTTAGATAGCTGACTTGTTCCTTGTCAGTACAATAGGCCTGAGAGGAAAAAACTAGAGCAGCCACCCACATCTCAGAAAACCTGGAAATGGACACAACTATCAGACAATGCTTACCTGGCCCTGAGACAGTTGCTGGATTCAAGCCCAAGCTGTACTGTGGATATGGGTGCCCCCTGGAATAGACACTTGTTTGCGGACCCGTGCTGGCCTGGGGAGGGGCAACGTGGTGCGGTGTCACAGACATCGCCGGCACTGGCTGAGGTGTGAAGAGGGAAGGCACTGAAGGCTGAGATGGTGCTGAAGGGGCAAACGATGACTGATAGTTGGGCTGCAATTAAAAACCAAAGAACTTGCAAATGGCCGACAGTCACATGCATACACATACTAGCAGATGCAATTTCTATCCCTGTCACTTCTCAGGCAACAGAAGCTGCTGCTGCTGTTGGTGCCCTGGATGCATGTGATCAAAGCCTTTCCCACCATGTAACTTGCTCAACAAGATGAGCACCACACTCTTCAGAGTATTCTCCAGCTCTCAAAAGGATTAGTCCTCAGGAGCAAGTTCCCATATAATGACTTCCTGGAAGCACAACCAGAGGAAATAACGAAGGAACAATAATGGAATAATAGAGGTTGGAAGCAAAACTTTGCAAACAGTCTTCCTGTGCAAGAACTGCGATGAAGCCATGAAGCCATAGTACACTAATTTTACTAAGATATCTAGGTAAGATGAGCATAGGAAAATGACCACAGGCCCTTTCACCCTAAGATTTGAGATCTCAGTGGATCACTACACTTGTAACATCCTCCTCCAGGGACTGTATGTAGGACAGGGCTTTGTGAAAAGATGCCAGACAGCTTACTTTTGGATTGTCATAGAGCCTGTGTTTGCTCCAGTGAAGGACATCACTGAGGAGTTCCTCAGTGTCTGCAGTTTATGTCATCTCATATTACTTCATACACCTTCCACAACCCAGTAGCCTTCGTCCCTCTTCCCAAGCCACGAATACCTGAGTTTAGGGCCTACCTTCTCTGGATGTCTGGGACCTGCTTTGTGGGCTGCTCCTTCAAGGATGGAACCACCCTTGGCTGCTGCGGGTTTAATGACCCCTACATTGACACGAGTGTAGGGAAAAGGAGGTGGCTGCTGATCACCCACATTCTCTCCTTGAGCATGAAAGAGCCGGTCTCGGAGCTGTTCAATCAGGAGCTGAAACAAACTATGCTTTAGAAGAAGCACTTTGAGAGCCCCAGATGGAAAATGCTGGGGAGGCATTTGAAGTAGACCCTGACCTAAAGCAATATGAATCAAACTGTAAAACTAACCACATCCCCAACAGCCACCAGGGAAAAAAACTCAACAAATGGTAAATGACAATCTAGGACATCACCTACCATACTCCCAGGCAGATGAAGTCTCACTGATCCTTCCCCCAGTCTTTAGAGTATTCCCTCCCCAACCCCTACCCACATTTAGGCACTAGATGGATTTATTTCAGACTGCCAGGTGACCTCCCCAATTCCCTTCCTCTACCAGCTAGTTTCAAGAAGAGAGGCAGCTTCCCTGGAGAGCTGCTTCCCAATGTTGTTCTCCATCAACCATTTTACAGTTCTATAGCTCCTTTCCTTTTCCTTGAATCAAAGGCACTACAAAGAAAATGGAAATGAAGACAAAACCCATATCCTGGAACACCTTCCCCCCTCCCCCTCTATTCTCAAGTTAGCATAACTAAGGTGAAACTTTAAGTCCTGATGCATGACAAAACCCCAGCTCTCTCTCATACAAAGTACCATTTTCCCCCCATACTACTCTTTCTCACAGTAGCTTGCTGCTCACTCACCTCTTTAGAGCTTCTGGGTAAGTAATTCATTGCAGCTGCCAAGCATCCTTGTGAGGCCAGGAGATTGGCATACTGGGTGATACGTTCTGCCAAGACAGGGCCTGGTGCTGGTCCTGCTGTGCCTCGGAGCATCTCAATGGACCTGCTCAGCACCATCACCTTCTCTATAAGATCCTGAATAATCCAGGGGGAAAGAAGAAATAAGACTACTCAGAATCTGACTAGCTTTCCTGGTCTGTCTTATGCTGAGACTATACCAGATGGCTCTTTCCACTTTCAGCTAGCATCAGGGCCAATGTGGACAGAAGTTACTCCTCTCTGCACCAAATACTGTCACTGATGACCATTTCCTCAGGTACACTTGGAGAAAAACTGGAACCAGGAAACAAACCCTGACATTGCTACTTTAATAGTAAGGGAAAGAAAGAAAATCAGAAGCCACAAGATTGCTCCCATCAACTGAGATCATTTTACTAGGAAGCTACTATTGTTACAAGAGATCAACTTGGAAGAGGAAGGCTTAAAACCGTACCAAGAGAAACTCACTAGAAAAAACTACGGCTGGCAAAAGGACCAGAATGTTTTTAGTTACTCAAAACTCCTTCAACTCTTAGAAATGAGAGCAGTGTTTACAGCTGTAGAATGATACATGCTGATATCTGGCAACCTGAAGGAGGACAGCTTCAAAAATAACCAGGAGTTCTGAAGATGCCTTTTTGTTGCTCTTACCCAGTAGTGGGATCACAAAACCAGGGAACTGTGTAGCAGAGGGTATCTGCAGATATCCAAGTTGAAGACTTGTCTAGCTCACTCTAGCAAGTGACAGACACAACAGGGTTTAGTGACTTAGCCAGGACTGGTTTAAATGTAACAGATTACTGAGATTAACTCAGTTGGTCAGAGCATGGTGCTGGTAACACCAAGGTTGTGGGTTCAATCCCCATAAAGGCCATTCACTTAAGAGTTGGACTCAATCCTTGTGGGTCCCTTTCAGCTCGGATTGTTCTGTAATTCTGTGAAATAATCAATAGGAATGAAGAAAGGTAGGTAACAACATGGACTTAGAAGTCCTGATTTATCTGCAAGATGTGACTTCCCATATGTGATCATTCTACTTACAGTGGGAATATCATGATCCAGACTTCATTTTATTTTGCTAAGGCTGTTCTGAAGGTACAAGCGAGATAACTTCAGCATTAAGTTATACATGACAAGCACAGCAGCAAATGTATCCCAGGCTACTACCAGTAAAAAAAAAAAAAGGTATAGCTCAAACTTCCCTGACTAAAAGGAAGCTCAGAGATGACATCAGTATGTAAGAGAGGCAGGTAGGCTGTAACTCCTGTCCATGGCTGGATTTACGTGCAATGTAAACACAGAAACCCTGACTGATTAAGAGTGCAAGCCTCCTTTCGAAGTAGGCCCACAATCCAGGCTAGAAGGAGGTACCTGGGTGAGTACAAACAGGTCTCCACTGTCTGCTGGAAGCCAGATACCCTGATGGGAAAATGTGAACAGTTCAGGGCTACCAGACTGGCCTAAAGAGGAGTCAAACCAACATCTTAGCACCTGTACCTGTAGGGCAAGTGGTGTCGAAGTCTCATGGTTTTTTACCCAGCATTCCACCAGCCTCTCCACATTGCCTGATGAGATATAGCAGAGGCAGGCGTCATTGCACAGGGCTGCATCTCCCTCTGACTCCAGGCGCGCACCCAGCATGTCTAGAGAGGAAGAGATGCAGCCAACATTTAACACACTCCCCTTTGGAAGAGCTCATTAACCCCAATGCTTTGAATCTGCACCTAATTAGAATCATAGAATCATTTCGATTGGAAAAGAACATTAAGATTGAGTCTAACTATAAACCTAGCACTGCCAAGTCCCACTAAACCAAGATTTTAAGTGCCACATATACTTGTTTTTTAAATAACTCCAGGGATGGTGACTCCACCACTTCCCTGGGCAGCCTGCTCCAACGCTTGACAACCCATTGAGTGTAGGTAATGCCCAATTTAAACTTCCCCTGGTGCAACTTGAGGCTCTTTCTTCTTCTCCTATCACTTGCTATTTTGGAGAAGTACAACCTCCTTTTGGGTAGTTGTGGAGAGCAGTAAGGTCACTCCAAACCTCCTTTTCTCCATGATAAACAACCCCAGCTCCCTCAGCTGCTCCTTGTAAGACTTAGGATCTAGACCCTTCATCAGCTCCATTGCATAACTGTTGGACTACAGAGAAATGGGAAGGAAACCCAAAGCCAACCTGGTCTGAACAAAAAAAACTTTTCTACATCTGCTGATTTTTATATGTCTGTCCAAACACATAAAAGAAAGAAATGACAGATGAATTCAGTGAAAAAATCCAACACTTTTTTTTAAATTTCCGAAACAGGTGTGGGAATATCCAGGCAATAGTAGAGTGCTGAAACCTGTTTTAGGTGGAATGAAGCCCACTGGACCTTTTACTGTAAACAAAATACCTTTCTCTATGGAATAAAAATTACCCTCTACATGTCTCAGCCTAGGAATAGCATCTATCCTGGTTTTTTTCCATGCTACTTTTAGAGGTCACAGGAAATATCCACATATACAACTTTGCACCATGATTCTCAGCTACAGTGAATATCATTCTCCTAACTCAACAGTCCACAATTATTTAAGTTCCAGGTAGCTGTAATGAGTGAGAAGTGCTTTCTTTTCTTAACTCTATCCACTTCTTTCTGTAAGCAGTCCAGAGGTACCCTCTGCAAGGGAAATTTTATCAAAACATAGTACACTGCATACCACAGAGCTGAGTGTAGTCTTCGTGCTTTGAGTATGTTAACAAGATGGCCAGTGCCTCCTTCCAGCTCTGTAGAGCACACGTACAAACAATATCTTGCCAGTTCTGCTGCACAATGGAGGAAAGCAGCTGTAAGGGAAGCAGAAGGCCTGTCAGTCACTGAAGACAAAGATAAACTGACAGTCTAAGCAACAGCTCACTTTCAAACATGCTTTCCACCATGCAGCGACTACCTCACTGTACATTAAGGTCCAACAATCTCAGCATCCCTATGTTAACAGTAATTGGAACCTGATGCCTCTAAGAAAAGTAAAAAAGCCCAACAAAGCACTTAAAAGAATATGGAAACAGCCACACTAGACAAGACTAAGTATCTAACACATATCTTGTTTCAGAGCAGCTGGTATCAATGACTGGGAACACAGTGTTAAGATATCCCAACCTGTTACACTTCCCCATTTGTAAATTAATAAGCTAGGAACTTCCTAGTTGAGCTGTAAAGGGGCAGTATGCACCACAGGTTACAAGCATGAGAAGGTGAGACAGAAACCATTAAAAAAAAAAAGGAATATAGAAGACAGACATACTATGTAGACAACATAAAACTGTCATACAACTACCAAGATATTAGAGTAAATGCAATAGGAGATGCACAGATTCTGCTGACATTCTACTTCCTTTATTGAAGAAAAAGCATTTCCACATATATTCAGAGAAACATTTGGCAAGACAGTGCACACCTTCCCCTGCTCAGTGTGCACACAAAACCATCACTTACCACGGAGAGATTTGTTTTCCGCTTGGCAAAGTAGCGCTTCTGGGTTTCCTTTAGGAGGTTATCCCCACCAGCTATAGCTAAGATGATGGCATCAGCAAAGCGCTCTGCTCGCATGCACAGCTCCACTGCACCCTCAAAATTCCCCAACAAAAGGGCTTGGCTGATGAGTCCATCTGTATCTACAGAGGTGAGAAGCAGAATCAACCCAAAGAGTCATCACTCAGATGCATTGATGATGCTTGTTTTAAAGAGCAGGCAGTAAAAAGCAGTAACAGCTAAAAGCCCAGCTAAAAGAAAATTTGGAAACTCAAAAAAACCCACTGACTTTACTCTAAGTCTTCTATCATCTAGAAGATTCTTCTATATTTTTAATGGGTCTCTCAAATGGGAGAAGTATTTCTATGCTCAATGAGATATGCTGCATGACACTTGAAGGGGGTCATATGTTTTAAAAGTATCCATCTGCTGGAGTGAACTAGGTTCTTCCTCATCTCTCAGTTTTCTGGTTTTCCCTCCTCTGCCCTTTTCCTAAGAGGGCAGAAACACTCCTTATGTAACATACCTTCTGTGACAGGAATCTCCAATGTGCTCATATTCTGTGGGATGAGGTTATCAAAAAAGGCTGAAGAGGAAGAAACAGCAGCTACATCATCGCTGGAATTCATCACAAGCTGTGCAAAAAGTGCAAGAGCTTATTTAATTCACTGCACACATGTATCCTACCCAAAACAGTTGAGTGGATTACAGGGTGGGATGGGGCTGCTCTCCATTTGGTTGTGCATGCTCATATAAATCTAATTTCAACTTAGAAACTCCTGTCACTGTGCAATCAATCTGCACAGTTTCACAAGGGAAGCAACAAGAGCAGTGCTGCAATTGACATAGCTTAGGAGATTGATGGTGCAAGACATGTAATGCCAACAGCACTGCTGGGCAGCATTCAACGCAACTGTCAGCCCTTGAGAAAGCTGAACTATTTTGGATGGAACAGAGACAAGACCAACAAGTAAAATCTGTAAATAACAGGTTGGATCACAGCCTTGGGTGGTGCTTTACTGAAATGCAGGATACAATTGCTACTCCTAGAATATCTCAGCCAGTGTTTGAGGCTTGTGAAGATGATTACTAATCAGAGGATACAAGTTTTAGGTACCTCAGAGGAGAAAAATTTACAGTGAACCAGGCCTTGGAAGGCATCTGAAGATGGACATCCCAAAATTATGTGAAAATACATTTCAGAGGATAGAAGTGAAAAAGAAAGAAGTACCACAGCACAAGCTTCACAGAGGAAATCCAGAACACTAGCCTCAAGTTAAGCGGGGGTAAGGCTAATTCCACCACTGAAGAAACAAACATACATGAAGCAAACCTTCTTGCAGGAATAACAGCCAGGAGAGTCCTTCATTGTTCACTGGTTAATTTTAAAGCCAGAAGGGAAAGTTATTATCATTTAATCTGACCCTGTGCGGGTCTGACAGGCCTGGGAACTGCCCTCTGCAATGCCAGCACTGAGGCCAAGAAGTTGTGGTTGGAATTAGACCTTCCAGTTCATTCTGCCCTCCTCTGCTCTCCTAAGCTGGCAAGATGTACAGGACATACCTGATCTGGTGCAGCATTTGTATCACCTGCCTCAGGAAGGGGTTGTTTATCTGGGATCCCGTTACTCAAGCATGAGGCAATCTAGAAAAGTAACAGACACACACAGAGTAAAGCAAAGTAAGCACCTGGACAGCAAAACTATCAAGAGACTGGCGAGTCCCAGACACAATTCCCCCAACTCTTTCACCTGTTTCAAAACTTCCACCACACCCTATTCCTGGCTGGCTGCCTATCAGTGACTATTTATCCTTTTCAGAGCACTACCCATCAGGACTATGCCAGACTGTCTCCACCTGTCACCTTCTTCCTGGTTGAAGATGCAGAGAGCTGAATGCTAAAAGAAGCTCTCGCAATTGCACTGCTGTTAAACACTTCCCAGTGCACCAACAACTGAAAGCAAGGTAACTGGGCTCAAGACCCTTTGGCTTGATTCAGTACAGCTACAGTTACACTCTTACAAGTGCTTGCATTTGCTTTTTGGTGGGGTACACTTCATGCGACTCCCAGCTGAAATTTCACACACTTTGGTAGTTTGTGTGCTATGAGATCACTCTCCTGCAGCAGCTTTAGTCCTGTAAAGGTTTCTATCTATTAGAAATACCCCTTACCTTTTTTTGCAGATCCTCTTTACTGTAGCCCAGCAGCTTGAGAAGTTTAGTCCTAGACTCCTGCTCCAAATTCACCTGAGTCCCAATGGATATTAAAAAGACAAAAAATATGTAAAATCATAGGCATCTACACACTGACAATAGTTAGCTGCTTCTGGCACTAGCAAAGTTTAGAGCTCAGTTTATAGATAAAGAATTTAACTATGAAAAGTCCACCTAATAGCTATTGTGTAAAGATGTAGGGAATTTAAGTTATAATCATGATAAAAGGGCAAAACTCAAGTTTGCCACAGTTACAACTGAGGTACAACTGTGTATCAAGACCATGACTGTATACATACCTAGTGTACTTGGTTATTAATTCCCTGGATAGTCTAAGAATTGCCAAGCTAATCTCTTCATAGAGAAAATTGACTGATTTGAGTCTGGATGAAACTGAGACAAGGTGGTTCCCTGAACTGCTAGCTGGCTTCACAAGAATTAGTTAGCAGTTACAGAAGCTCCCTGGATGAGGATTTCAGACACTCCCAAATATTCCCACAGGCTGCACACAGCCTAACTGATAGACACTATTTATATGCTTTAATGCATGACTAACATTCTGCAAGGAGAATGTCTGTCTCAGTTAAGTCCCATGCTGCTCCTTCTACACAAATGATCAAACTGTACATGGATAAGATACCTGTAAACAGAACACTTCAGAAAATGTGTCTGCAGAAGCAGGAATGGTGCTGCAGGACACTTTTGTACAGAAGCCTAGTTGGTAGTTTAAGACAATCAATTGTAATATATATCCTTTATGAGCTGGAGTGGTCTCTCCAGACCACACACCAGATGGGTTACAAAAAGTGACTAAAAATGACAGTTTGATGTGTCTCATTTAACACAACTGAAGACATTGTTGCAATGGAGACCACTTTCACCACCTAGATTAACAGCTGGCCATCCTATTCAAGACGCCCCATGCAAATATAATACTATGGCAAAGATCCCAATATTTTGCCCTCCACACAGTCTGCTACGAGTGTCTGTAAACCACTGCCAAGACTAAGCCCTGCCCTTCAGAAGGATGACCTCTTCTTATTACCAAACTCTCATGCTACCAAATTGTCCATGAAGGCTAGTCAGTCCTCATACCACCACAGCTCTCTCCCTTGCTCTGGGGTACGTCATTCTCCATTTGGAGTTCACCTTGAAAAATACTAATGTACAGCTCCACAGGTAGCAGGCAGATATACCTCAGCAGTGTGTTGAGATGAAAAAATCCTGTTTCAGGAAGCCCAAACAAGTCCACTGAGAAGACCATTCCTAATGAAAACCAAGACAACCTCCAAGACCTCAACTTTCTTTAGAAAAGTAATGAGTATATTAATTCAATTCCATTTTTTATTTTAAAGAACAGGAATATAAAGGACTAGAGAGGACCATATTCCACCCCAGGACCATAGAAGAACTGACCTCTGTATTTCACCACAGCCATCCTACCTTCAAGAAGTTCCAAAGGTTCTCATCAAATGGCAGCTTGGCTCTCTGGATCTTGCCCTGGCAGTAATCAAGGAGGTTCCCTGACTGCAAGGCCATCTGCAATTCTTTGGATCGGAGTAGGAATTCAGTTTCAGTAGTGACTTGACTGATGAATACCTGGTGTGGATAAGTCTGCTGCACTTGCTGTCCAGGAGCTTTGGTAAGACCAAAGGTAATCAGTTTTCCTCCAAACTGGGAATGACAGAGGGAGACACAGTAAGTATTCTTATAAACAAAGGTAAAAGTTACTCACTTAGTTCTTCATTTAGCAAGGCAGACTGAAGCTCCAGCAGTGATCACAAGGAACCCAAGAGTTTAGTGTGTATGGATGGTATGAGCATTGAGGGAGCTCTCATTACAAGCCCTTCAGCTGAACTGAACACTGATAAACTTGACACTTGTGTATATCTGATCAGGCCTAGCCAATTGCAAGTGCCAGAGGAAAAAGTACCATTGAACAGAACTGTTAGTTCTTTTGTTACATGGAGAGGCAGACTGCAATGATAAAAACTATCAGGTGAAGAGCAGGCACTAGACAGACAAAGAACAAGTCAAACAACAGGCTAAAAGAACAATTCAGCTGTCCAATTTAGGAGCAAAGACGTGAGGAAAATTAAATGCCTGGATAGGAAAGAGACAGAGGAGAATGGGAATGTATGCCAGCCTGCAAGGACAGCTTTTAAATTTTTTCTTAGACTTTGTTAACTTCTACTTATAATCTCCCATTGTCTACTACAGGACTCTTTCTTGTTGGAAATGTATCTGAATGTTGAAAGTAAACACACTTCACTTCATGGGACAGCACAATGCACCTTAAACAGGCATTAAAACAACTAGCAACAGGAAGATACAGGTTTCTCCAGTGAAACAAAACGATTGTGTCACAAGACAACACATCCATTGTATTTTCAGCTAAGGATGCTCCATTCACTTACTGCAAATGAAACCCCCACAGGTCTGCGAATCCACTTGGGTGGCTTTTTTAAAGGTGGAATCAAAGTGGTCTGAGTTACTTGCTCTGGCACCTGCAGAGGAGGAAGGCTCTGTCCTGTACCAAAGGGATCCAGGTTGTTGAAGGAGGAAGAGATCTAGAATCAGATGGAAATAAGAAGAAAATAGAATTCAATTCCTCTCTGTATGGCATAAGCACAAAAAACTATTGCTTAGGAACTAGTTAATTTCCACACTGATGAAGAATGAGGCTAGTACAGCACCTCTTTTTGGAATACCACCGAGCCCCTATGCAAGAGAAATGGCATTTCAAAACAGTTCCAGCAATAATTTCTCAAGAAAGTTTTACCCCAAGAGATTTTCAAATAGTTTTTCCTTAGCAAGATGCAAATTTCCTAAAAAAAACTCTGCTAGGCCTAGCACCCAGCTCAAACATAGGAGCTGCAAAATTACTTGTTTTATGCAAGGTAATGACAACCTATGGTCAAAAGTTGTTCAGCTTATTTCTTGTTTTTTTCACGAAGGAATTCTGACTCCCTTTTTGTTGCTGGAGTCTTTCAAACGGGTTAGTTTCAAGGATTGTCTCAAGCTTTTTTGGCTTACATGAGACTTTCTTGTTTAGACAAGAGAATGTCAAAAGTGGCCCCTGAGCCAGATTTCTTACATTTAGGGAGTCATACACACAACGCTGTTCACAAGCACTTTCCATTTTTAACATTGTTCGCATAGATTTGTTGCTAAAGATAATCCTGTTCAAGTTTGACTGGACCATAGGGAATAGCTTTAAAATTCAGCTAACCAGCATACCCAAAAGGAAGCAACATCAGGCTGATCAAGCTAAGGTTGCTAAATCTTAGAATGACAGGCAATGTTTTGTCTTTCTTCAGAGGAAACCAATTCCAAAGAAAGAATATTTCTTGAGGAACAGCTTATATCCAACAGATCAAACACCCTGAACCTTAAAGAAATAGATATAAACAACCAGGTCTGCAACAGAGTTTCTGTCCTGACACTATTGAATTCATAAGAGAGATACCTCTTGGTCACAAACTCCCTGTCACTATAACTGTCATTAGCTCCTGCTTGTGTTCTTACTTGTTATTCAGTTTATTCAGGAATTACTCAACACTACTGTTCCCCAATTTTGAACAGTGGAAATGTGGTGCATGCACATGAAGAATGCAGAGAAAGAAAATTCTCCATGGGTTAAATAAATCCTTAATCTCCTGCAGCTGTTGCCTGATAAAGTATTTTCTGTCTCTTGCAAATCCTATGAAACTGAACTCAGTCAGCTGTAAATGACAACATAAATAACACTTAAGCCAGCTCATACGTATTCTCTTGAAACCTGTATTGTAAGGCATTTGTTGGCTGGGACAGAGGGAGGGAATTAAAAGACTAGACACCAGATTAAAACTAAAATTTTAGACAGTAGTGACATTTAATCTGTTCAGAGTTTGCTCATATATTCATTGGCTAAGAAATGGGTTTCAGTATCAAAAATATTAACATGCTCCAAGTTGTAGTCAAAAGATTTGAGGAAAATTGCTAATAGCGGTTTATAAGCCACTTTATAAAACTACCTTCTAAACTAATGAAGAATAATTTATCCTATTAATTAGTATCAATGTATTTAATGTTAACCTGACGACAAGGAAAACTTGTGTGCTGCTTTATTTTTAGTCTAACAGTAATAACAATAAAATGCATCTTAACATCACAACTGCACTTGCTCTTGGTTCTCTTTACCCACCTTGTCAGAGGCAGTGTGGTCTCTCTCTGGGATCTGGTGGGATTATTAAGCCCCCCCACAGGTAGTTTCTGGTTCCCACACCATACAGCCATAGCTCCTGGTGCATGGGACAGATTGCATCACTTGGAAGTGACCCTGTTACACTCGTGTGCTCCCACCACTCTGACAGTCATGAGACAAACTGCCAGTCTGTCAAGGTCTAACATGGTCACAGGACTTTACCTTGTCAGCCTGTGTCTTCTGCTGAGCTTCTAAGTTCCCACCCATAACAGAATAAATGTTGATCCACCCATCAAAAGTGGCAGCAGAGAAGACTGAAGGATTCCTAGGACACCACTGGACATCAAAGCACCACTGACTCCGAATGGGCAACTCATACACCACCTATCATAGAAAGAGAGAAGATAGAAGCACAACACAGAAAGCCTCCTGCTCCCAAATCACTTGCCCACAGCAAGCCTGTCACTTTATTTACATGTCACCATTGCATACAAATCTCTTGCTTCTTGAAGGGTGCATTTGCAACCAAATTATAGCACCTTGAGTCCAAACAGCTGAAAATCACAGAAACCCCACATTAAACTGGATTCTGACTGTAGAACAAAATCCAACAGTGAAAAGTCACTTTTGCTCTGCTTTCTAAGTACTACTGTATCAGAGTACTACAGCATTGTCACATTTGCTGTTAACCAA
This sequence comes from Promerops cafer, assembly GCA_013398275.1. NCBI lineage: Eukaryota > Metazoa > Chordata > Aves > Passeriformes > Nectariniidae > Promerops > Promerops cafer. The sequence goes on along the minus strand of VZSE01015366.1, from coordinate 280,578 downwards.
GGGAGAGACACCAGAAAACAACACAATAAAACCAGAAGTCAAGAGGCAAGAATGTGTCACGAGCAAGAACAAAGAACACATAAACAGAAAGAATAGTGTGGAGTAACAAATGTGACAAGGAAAATAAAGAGCCTAAAGAAAAAAAAAATAGAACAAGAAGAGAAGAATGTAATAGCTGCACATGAACTATGAAGGACGTTGCAGCCAACGAGTTTATGGTTCAGCACTCAAAAAGCCAAAGTTCAATTCATGGCCCAGTCACAAACTTCCTACCTGATGTTGGGCAACTCACTAACACAGCCTTGACTTTAAACCTCCCATTTGTAAAATGAATATATTTCCTTTATGGTTTACAGAAACAAAGCACAGCTTCATTTTCTGTGGGAACATGATCTGTATATTCTGTTCCAGGTAGAAACAAATTAATAGCATCTGCTTATATTAAAATTTAGATTGCCAAATAGAAAAACAAACAAATCCTAAGAAACCAAACATGCCCCAAACCCAAAGAAACCAATACTTCCCTCAAACTTACAAGATCAGCCATTCTGTATAACTGTATTAATCCTTCATACTGCAAAGCTTTCCAACTTTTTCACCTGAAAATTTGCTGTTCATTGGTACCAAGTCAAAAAGAGCCCCCTAACACTAGTTTATACATGAAAATCTGATTTGAATTTGGACTCTGCAAATCTGCAGCAGCATGCATAAACATAAGTCAGCCACACTAATTTTTTTTTAAGTTTTCCACTAAAAGACATTGAAAATATTTTTGTAAAAATTAGACATCAGGAACATTTCAGAGTCCGATTGTCTTCTAACCACTAGAGATCTAGACAAAGTGAGCATCAAATCCCATGAAACTACAAAAGCAGCATTTCATGCATTTTAGGAAAACTGATTTTCCTCATCTCCAAGGCAAAAGTGGTCAGCTGAGTGATATTGTCCCATGAAATGAATCTAACCAAGGGCTCCCATCTGGACTTTGTTCAGTATTGTTAGAGCACTTCCCCCCATGTTATCATCAAAATCAACTGCATTGTCCAAAGTTCAGTTTTATCCAGGAACTGAGCATTGAATGAATGGGTGTGCAAAAAAGAATTTTACACAGTCCCCCCTTATTTCAGGTGATACGTAAATATACCAAGTATGGTAATTCTGAGATACATGACTAGATAAGCTCATACATGTGAAACCATTTTACTATAAATAAAGTTTACACGTATTGTTTAACTATATTGTTCCCTTTTCAGTGACCCTCTTTAACAAATGCCCCTTGGTCTCCTTCAAATTTCCTCCCAAAAGAACTTACTACTCTAGGAGAACGAAAAAGAAGAAACACATGGAAAGAGAGAACACTAAAGTGTGAACATAGCAAGAGTAATAATAAATAGTTGAAACTAAATTTTAATTTAAGTTTTCTTCCCCCTCTGGTCTCTGGACAAAAATGTATCAGCAAAAACCTGTTTCAGTCTGGATATGGACCACACTCATTCACTCCAGACAGAAAGAGTGCATAGGACATGCCTGAGGGAATTACATGGGCACTCCACAAGGATACAGGGAAGGATGCACACACAGCAAAGCACACAATATAAAGCAGACCATCTGTACTGATAGCTGTGGTTACGTACCTCCCCCACACTTGGGTTCCAGCACAAGATCCGGTTGTCTTTGGCACTACTCAACAGCAGTTCAGGGTCAGCCTGGCACCAAGAAACAGAGAGAACTCCCCTAAAATAGATCAGAAAGAAATCAGTCATATTCCCTGTACAGTCTGCTCTGCCACCCAGTCACTATGAAAGCAGCATTCAGCAGCACCTTGGCTCAGAAATGCTAAGTCTCATCTCTACCTTCAACCTTTCCCAGATTCATCTGGGAAAGAAAGCAGGCCCAGGAGAAAATCACAGCTCCCCTAAGTCCAGTCTCCCAGATGTCTTCCTTGAAAAGATGCAACACAACATGCAAGTCCTCACCTTGTGTGCCCTTCCAGCTGGCTAAGAGGAGAGGTAGCAAAGCGTAAGTCCCATATTTGGATCACTGGCAAACGGTCATCCTCAGAGGAAAGGACTAGCTGGGTTGCAACTTCTGGATGCCAGGCCATTCCTGAGCAATGCATCTAGGGACAAAAATAGCACAGGCTGAAAATTCAGCAAAGCAAGCTGGCAGTAGCACAAATGGGCCAAAGCCATGTCATTCTGTACTGAACTCGCCTAGAATGCTTGACATAAATCAAGTCTAGTAATGTCTTGCTTCAAGTAGCAAGTATTTCTGCCTTCCCTTCACACCAAAAAAGCCCCACTAACCATACAGAAGTTGAAGACCAAAGCTGACCTAGGAAGAAAGCTGGGAGGCTTCTTATAAACAAGTTGTGAACACGGAAACTAAATGCAAGAATGCATGAATTTTAAGAACAGTAAGAGGTCTTGTTTCCCCATTTTATTCAGGAAAGAATAAAAAGAGGTGCTTTGATGCTACATCTCCAAGAGAACTAGTTCCAACAGCTCCTAGAATAAAACCACTTGTGCCAAGAGTCTGTGCCACTGCTTTGTAGTCACATGTGGCATGCTGTAAGCTAGTTAGAAATGCAGCCTTTTCTCCACTCACTCTGTTGCTGTGGTCACTGACTTTGATGATGGGCTCATTCTTCCTGAGGTCCCAAACCACAGCCTTGCCGCTGGGGTGAGCGGAGGACAGGATATGCTGCACCTGCCGATTCCAGGACACCACACTGATGTCTTCATGAGGCTGCCAAGACAGGAAAGGCCACACATCCATTATTTCCAAGCTGAGAGAACACCAATCACAGTAGTCTGTCAATTGTTTAAATGAGGGATTAGGGATTTGATGATACATAGATTCCTCTCTTCAACTGCTGATCAACTAACTGGAAATACCAGCAGCACTAACCAGAAAGACTAGGGAAAGTCCTTTACTCAGAGTACAGTGGACAATAAAATTCTATGGCGAATGTCACCTGGAAAAGTACCTTTGCATTTGAGGAGCTGGTACTGGATTCTACATTGGCCAAATGTGTTATAAATCAGTCCAGAGAGAACTGCAGCTGAGCGTGCATATATGTTTCTACCCCAACTTCTCAGATGAACTTAAATGGAAAGATGACCTTGTGCAACATTTCAGGAGTGCAGTGAGACAGAAAACTACGAAGTATTCATGGCTGATTGCTGTTATTGTATCTACCGCAATGCAGGAGATAGGCAAGGAAACAAACAGGAGACTTACTGGAGGAAAAAACCTGGCCTGCTTTTACTGAAGTTTACTATGATTTTTCTACTTTCAGGAGTTGATTGCCTTGAATAATATAATAAGCATCAGAAGATCAGAAACTTCTTCCTCTTCAAACCTGGGAAATATTATCTGGGAGCAATAGCCAAGATGCATTTAATGGCTCACTGGGTCTGCTAGGGATATGACTTTCATGAGATATGAAAAGCCTCAGCTGAAGCCTGAAATAAATTCATTCCTCAGAGAAGGTCCAATAAACCTTCTTAATCCATCACACATGCCCCAGCTGGATCACAAGATAAACTGGTCAGTTACTTGATTCAAGTCCACAAAGAGCTTACCCATCCATGCAAAGTGCATCCTTCCAGAGCTTGCCAGTCTACCTCCCCTCCCTTTACAACACTTCTTCCACCCCCAAGAATGAAACCAATCAGTCTCTTTTGATTCACCTCTCTCCTGACAGACTTCAAAGTCATTCCCTTTTCACAGACTGACTAGACTAGGATGTCTCCACACACATCCTTTTGTCTTGCCTACTGAGATACAAAACTGCAGGAGTATTGCCCAGAGGAAAACTCGTTTACCTGTGATTTAGTCCCCGGAGTCATAGGCACACTGAAATTATTCAAGTCCCAGATGAAAATTTCAGAATCATTGGCTCCAGAAGCCAAGAGATTACTCTGTAGAAAAAAAAAAAGGAAGAGCTCAGCTGAGATTCCTGCTCACAGATTTCTTAAAAATAAATGGAACCAAAAACCCCAAAATCTTCCAAGGTGAGATGAGAGCTGTATTTCACAGCCACTGGCATGCATAAAGACACTAACTGGATTATAAACCAAGCACATCTCTGGCCTCCATGCCATCCACTGTGACATAGTACAGACACATTTAAGATTTGTCTGTTTTGTGCAGGTGGCTGCTGTTAATCATGATTAAATTCTGCCACATGTCTGGAAGCCACTATTTCTGGACAGCTAAGCCTTTACCCTGCATCAAGGACATTTCTTCTGAAAAGATGCAAGTTTCTCACAACCGACTGCAGACAATTTTCCATTTGCCTTTGTGCTACCACAAGAACCATGTTCTGTTTGCTCCTCATTTATGTTGCAGTCCTTTCAAATGTGATCAGAGCCCCATGGAATTAAACACCAACCGAACAAATAAAAAAATGGAAGTTCTAATTTCAAAAGGACAATGATTTGACATGTAACAATATTACAAGACATGTTTTTATAGAGAGGTAAGTGATTTGAACAAGGTCACAGGGGAATTCAGTGGCAAAGCTGTGAACAGAACCCAAATCCGAGTCTCAAACCAGCCTTGTGTGACAACTACTGTGCCTCTTAAGTTAAAATTTGTCCCTTCACTTTATAAATCTATACACAAAGGAATGTGTTTTCTAACATGGAGGTTAACGTTCCTTTGGTATCTTAAGGTTACACACCTGGAAAGGGTTGAAGTCAAGGGCTCGAACAGGACCTGAATGCTTCTCCGTCTGCCCAAGGACGGGGTCGCCCTTTGAAGCCAAGATGCGGTGCACGCTGTACATTGTCAGGACTCCATTATCGCCCCCACCAACGATCACTCCGGAGGACTCCGCAGAGCCATTTCCAAAGCTCCCCCAGATCAACTTATGAAACCTAAAAAAAGAAGAAAATAAAGCTGGCATAGGCCATGATGTTTGGTGGAAATCAAGACACCCTCTTCATCACCAAAACTCACATCCACGTTACAACCTATCAAACATATCCATCAGTCTGCACTTCAATCAATCATCTCCCTTTTAAGAGGACTGTGGCTCTTGCATGCAAAAAAAAAAGAAATAGGCTTCCTTCCAATAACTTTTCAAGGGAATTTAAAAAGGAAGAGCTTGTGTCTATTTTTTTGGCTGTTTTGTTGTTTGTTTAAAACTTTTAGGACCTCACATGGGATTTGGAGGGAGAAATCCTCTAGCCTACACTTTACTGAAAATTAGTTAAGAGATCTACGTGCCTTCATTTCCAGTTAGAAATCCAGGCTGTGTTTTACACTGGGGGCAGATATCACCCACACTGATAAGCCTAAGAAATCATCTTGTTTTCAAAAGCTGGAAAGTAAGTTTCACTCTCTCTGTAGTCTCTTCAGTGCAAATTGTTAGCCCCAGCAAATTCACAATGTCTCTATTGACTAACTACCACACAAGTCATTTCAGATTTCTCTAATAGTCTAACTGCTCTACTTTTATACCCAATATGATCTGTATCAACAAAAATGTTCCATTTTTGAAGAGAGGTCAATTGATTCAAAAGATCACTTCATATGCTGTAAACATTATCTCCTCCTCTCTTTTCTTGCACCAGAAAACCCTTTTCAGTTTTATTGATTGATACATCAGTATAAGCCTCTAGTACCTGTTTGAGGCAGGAAGTGCTCCTTTCTGCTTCATGTCCAGGGAGGGATCTCTGAAGTCAACCTCAAATATTTCCAAGGTGGCATTTGTACTGAAGGATGCATCCAGTTGTTGGGCAGATGTTCCTAGCAGAAGTACAAGGGCGACACAAGTGGGCATTTTTATCAAAAGCCCAAGATACAAAAAGAGTAAGGCACTGAAAACCTATTCTTCATAGTCAACACAACCTTGGTGTTGTAACAGTTCAAAAGAGGACGTGTCTGAACACCTCAGAAAAAGGAATCAACAATTATGACAAAGACTTTGAAAGAAATTAAAAGTTCTTCAGGAAATTCTGGTCACCAAGGTTACTGTTACACAGATAACTTTCTTTCTTGGGATAGGTGCAACTCATGCACGCTCCTCCAAGCAACTATGGCTTTTGATATTAATTTCTTCTCTAAATTACAAATGCACTGACATAATGAAATCCAGCTACAATTATGATACCAAGTACTTCTGCATACTAATCCTCAATCATGACATGTCTTAATCAGGGCTTGTAAACCTACTCTACAGAATAAGTTCTTCGACTGTAACCAACCAAACATACCTCAGCAACCCACAAACAGCTAACAGTCCCAAATTGGTAGCCTCCTTCTTTCTCCTTATTCTGACGGAATAAAAGCTGCAAGTTGATTTAACATTGCCTAGTGGGACAGTGCCAGGCAAACTGTCCCCCAGTTACCACAGGGATGCTTACAGCATGGAAAGTGCCCAAAGGACTATTAAAAAGCAGTACAATTTATGAAACTACACAGCTTCTGATCTAAAGCAAACTGAAGCCAAGACCTTTGGTTCAACCAAAACCCTGGCCTTGTTCCCTGCAAAGTTCCCCAATGCAAATCCTCCCCAGAGGCTACAGCTCTTCACAAACTGATCCAGTGTGGGTCCCCTCCAAGTCTCTCAGAACAGATTGCTCCAACCTCAGTCCCCCATAGGGTCACAAGTCCTGCCAGCAAACTTGTTCCAGTGTGGGCTCCTCTCTCCATGGGGCCACAGGCCCTACCAAGAGCCTACTCCAGCATGGGCTTTCCACAGGGCCGCAGCATCCTTTGGCATCCACCTGCTCCAGCATGGTGGATTGTAGTTGGGTATCTGTTCCACCACAGACCTACATGGGCTGTGGGGGTGAGCCTGCCTCACTGAGGCCTTCACCAGGGCCTGCAGGAGAATCTTTGCTCTGGCACCTGAAGCACCTCCAGCCCATCCTTCTGCAAGGACCTTGGTGACTGCAGCACCGTTGCTCTCACATATCCTCACTCCTCTCTTGTGCTTCAGTTACACAAGACGTTTCTTCTCCCTCCTCTTAACTCTGTTATCCCAGAGGCGCCCCGCTGCCACTGCAGGCTCGGCCTTGGACAGCAGTGGGTCCATCTGGAAGCCAGCTAGCACTGGCTCCAGCAGACACAGCAGGAGCTTCTAGCAGCTTCTTAAAAAGCCACCCCAGCTACCAAAGCCTTACTGGGCAAACCCAACAAAACCACCGGAGCTGTCAGCTCCACACAGACAAACCTGCCTGCTGCCAACTCAGTGAACAGGCTCACTTTCTGCTTCAGGAAATAAAATTACTATAAGAATAGTGATTAATTAATAAAATCAACAAAATAAAATTTAAAGTTTTGCAAAAGTACCGAAAATGGAATGTTAACCAAAACAGGCAACTTTAGGGAGAAGAGGTTTATAGTATTTGGTTATCAAGCTACCTGATTATGACTGAAGGCAGACAAGTACAAATGATCTTAAATGAACATTACTTGAATTACCTTTTTTTTTCCCCCACAGGTATAGGAAGTGTGGAATGCAGAATAGCAAGTAGTGTTGGAGTCCATAGAGTCTTAATTAGAAATCAAAAAATTGTGTATTTAACCTTTGAAAAATCACTCATGTTTAAAATGTCAAAGTTGGGCATGGAAGTAATTCTCTACCAGTTACTTTAAAAAAACATAAAAGCTGTAATGTTTTTGGTATATTGCTTGTAAGTTTTCCAGAGACTATCAAGGTGGAAACTGTTGAAAGCTAAAACCCATACAACTCTACATAAAATCTTTCTGTGATTCATACTCCAATATTCACAAATTGTGAATAACTTTACCTGTTGCTAGGTAAATAGGGTGGTTGTTTGCCAGACTCCATGCCTGAACAGCTGTTCGCTCAATTTCTTTTAGCTTCATTTTCTAGACTCTGAAAGAAATTTCACAGAGTTTAGAACAGAAAGATACAGTTGGTGTGAAAATATTCACATCAGAAACATGATGAGAACACATTGCTCTCAAAAGAGTTAATTGCTACTTTATGAGGCAGCAAATACAGTCTTACTGGAATGAATCAGGATATTTAAGAATTCATTAACCCCCCCCTCCCCCCCTCCATCCCACTGTCTGACCCCAGATTTTCTTTCATATATAGCTCTCTTTTTCACATGTCCCAATTACAGGAGAATTTGAGAAAAAAGAATGGGATCTAAATTAACATCCTCAAGTCTTCACTGCAGGATGGTTTAAATCAGATGCAGAAATTAATTTAAAGAAATGTATTTTTATCTAGCACTAGTTGCTCTCTCCAAACAAGCTAATGTCAGTATCTACATAAGCAAAAAGGGAGGAGAAGGAATCTCAGGTCAGGCTAAATTCCAAGCAGAAAAGTGACGTGGCAACAGAAAACAAAGTGCAATGCTATCATGTGCCAATTCAGTTAATGTACTTTGTTCTTGCTCCTCCAAAAAGCAACAGGAAAATAAATCATTTGACTTTCTCTTTGAGCCACTAAATGGTAGAAGGTGAGAAGAAGTAATCCACAAGTGACTACTGGGTTTCAACCTCAGCACCGACAGCAACTCTTTTTATTTACTCAGGATAGATCAAGCAACACCTGTAAAATGGGAACAAAATTTCCCCATGTCTCTGGAGAGAGATTAGTTGGGCAACAATGTAGCAGGGTAATTGAATATCAAACATCAACAGCAGGCAGCTGGGAGGCTGCAAAACTGAATATATAAAGACAACTGAATAAAATACAAATAATTTATGTTCTGAGTAGGATCCCATTCTTACTAAGGAGAAAGCACCCAGCACTTTATTCCTGACCACAAACAGGCCTTCTAAGCATCAAAAATGATGTGTGGACATTCACAGGCTAGTGGGGTCACTCTCATGAGCAGTGCCTAAACTTTTTGAGCTTGGCTGCACTGCAGTCTTTTAACTCTAGCTAAAAAAAACTGTACACTCAGATGATATCTTGCTGAATAAAGTAAAACTGTCAGCAGGCAGCACAGCAAAACCCTCTGCATCTTGTCAGTTTGCTGTGATTAACCTCTCCTGGTTACTCGACACTGTTTGTGTAAACCACAACCTGCATCACATGGCCCTCTGCTCAGAGGCAGGGCTCATAAGAAACTGTGGCCTCCCAGGGTCCACACAAGGGGGAAGTTTGGTCAGCATTACTTCTTGGGCTTGGACCTCCCAGCTAATAATTCTACACCTCTTTTTAGGGCTTCTTTTGCCTCATGAGTCAGAAGTTAAGGACATCTTCTCTCTTTCTCTCCCATGCACTACTAGGATATGCTGATTAACTAGAATCTATTTAAAGCTTTTTAGCATTAGTCTGCAGCAGTATCTCCCAAAGATCAAACTCCCAACTGCCATTCTCACATTGAGCTTATCTCAACTTAGTTAAGGCCCAACAGAATCTGAACAGAACTCTTGTACAATTAAAAAAAGTGCAACTATTTCTTCATGCCCCCTACGAATAGAGGTGGAAAGGTCATCTCCTCATTACCATAACAAATCTCTAAAGCTTACTTTCCAATCTTCCAGTACACACTTTGTGGGGTACTTGTTAGGGGTCCACTGCACTCTCTCTGTGGTGCATCTCTCAAGATGTTCCAGCACCCACTCATGCCTCCCATACTACTGCAGAAACCCTGTCCAGGTCTTCTCCCTTCATTGGCAGAGGGGAGTGAAAATACCCACAAAAGTTATGTGAATCTTCTAGCAACAGTCTAGCACAAGGCTCTAGCTGACTCCACCACTGTGGGGGACAGGACAGCTGGTTTGTTCTTTACAAGTCCCTTTCTTGCCTCTTCCTCCTCCAGTTACAATCTATCAGTTGTAGGAGCTGGCTGTACACTCAGGCCTTACGGCTTCTGGGCTTTTGAGAGGGCAACTTCCCTGTGAACATTAAAAGACAAGGGCCAAGAGACCTCTTCCCTACAGGAAATTAACTGTTAAGGAATCAGTGAAGAGTGCAACTATCACAAACTTAGTTGGTTAAATGGTACAAGCTCCCCCTCCTTACCTCTGTGCTAGACTGACTGCATGGCTGAAATAATTTACATTCAATGTGCAAATAAAGATAAGTTGCAAAAATTGTGCAGAACAGTATTGATAAATTGTTTGGCTTTTATTGTCAATAGAATGTTTTACATGAAGTCAATTCCTGCATCATTACTGTTCTCTTTTCACAAACTTAAGTCAGGACAGAATGTGAAGGTAAAGTGTCTTGGTCATGGTAACCCACCCAAATGGAGGAAAGCAAACAACACTCCATTTAGAGTGGCTCAATGTCAACAGAACAACTGTAGAAGTCCTGGATCATAGGTACTGAACAGGTTCATTGTGTCCCTGGCCCTAAAGGCAAACCAGGCAGTGGTTCCAATGGACTTGGGAAGGCCCACAGAGGATGCATAAGAAGCTGAAAGATCACAGTATCACACTATCTCTTAAGAATGTCCGAGCAGTTCAGCTCCACTGCAGCTGAGGATCTGCAGAAATACAGCAGCACCTCCTCCTTAAGTCAGTGAGCTCTGAGTTTGAAAGGGAAAAAAAAAGAAGCCTGATTTGAGTCTTACTTTTAGAGAAGTGGTCCTTCTATACACTATGCATATCTGTATCCAGGAGAGGACTCACAATCCTTAAAGAAGGAAAAAGCCCTTCGTTAGCAAACTCTTCTGGCTGCCTGAGAAAAATTTGAAAGTATTGAACTCATCCACAATAGAATTTTTAGGGAGAGGTTGCCACCTGCTGTCATCTCTCAAAATAGCAGCTAAGACTTCCAAGAAAGCTCATGCTTTTCTGAGGACTTCTAATTAATTAATCATGACAATTCCTCACCCTTCTTCTACAGACATCCATCCGATTACAGATCTAATATATTAATGAATCTCAGCCCCAAAGGGAGTGGACAGAAGCAGCAATTCCCCACAGCTTTCCTGAGACATGGCTTCCTGCACAGACCTTAAAGGGTAACTATGCCTACAAACCAAAACCTGACAGGTCTGAGCACACCTCACCACTGAGAAATGGAGAGCATGCAGCTAAACAGCGAAAATTCCCAAATTACATTAGACCATGCAAACAATGCTGTCAGAGGCAAAAATTCCTCACCTTTGCTAACCTGAAATACTTACAGCTTTACAGTACATTATAATAAGACCATGGCTGTTGTACGAACTAATTGACCCTCAAAGCTGTCATAATAGTTATCCCTGACAGCACTCTAGTGAGGCCTTCTCTCTCTTGCACCACCCAAATACTGTCAATCAGAAATCCACTCCACTGACTTTCCCAGTCCTCCTCCTGCCACTGGACACCCAACCATTTCACTCTGAACAGTTCCTACTGATACTGGACTTCCAGCACTGCACACAAAGGACCTGACAGGCTGACCTCCCCACACTTAGCTAAAAGTGAAACTTGGGCAGAACAAAAAAGATTTGTCCAAGGTCACCCAGGTGACAAGCAGACACCCTAAGACCTGAAAAATATCCCCCAGCCATGTCACAATGCTTAAGACTGTCCCTACAGTTTCCACATCCCAGCGTTGACTTAAAATCTCTGTACTGCCCCTTCCATTTGCACTGCTCTGACACCCTCCTTCCGCAGCTCCCCAACACCCCATAGCCAGGCTGTTCTCGTATGTGCTTATTATAAACCCCGATTACAGAAGGCAGAGACACACTCAGCTAATCTCAGCTAATCACTGGTGTGTGCAAGGTGGGGTTGTTGCAGGGCAGGGCTCAGCACATTCCTCCATGACAGCTCCAATGGTATATAAAGAAACTTCTTGTGCTCTGCGCAGTTTCAGAAGCTGTTGCCCATTGCACAGCGCTGCTCAGATGGCAATGCACACACGTCTCAAGTGTGCTTGTCTCCACAACAGCATTACCCCGTGGGATGGTGAAAAAGAGCAAGGGTCTAGGGCGAAAGCATTGACCTCGGACGCCGGGTGTCAGACACAGGCTCTGGGCTACGCCAGAGGCCTCTCCGCAGCCCAGGTCACACAGCTGGGATCCCCCGGCCGCTGCCCGCCCGCCGCCAGCCAGCCGGCAGAGGAGAGACGGGAGAGGGGAGCCAAGGCTCCCGGGGCAAGGACGCGGCCACGGGACCTGGGAGCGGAGTCTCGACAGCGAGACGGGCAGGGCAGCACAGCAGCCCTGGGCTGGGGGACAGGGGCGCGGCGGGGCAGGGCCAGCCCCGGGCCCCTGCCCTGGCTCGGTGTCCGAAGGGCGCGGGGCCANGCCCGGAACCCAGCCCCGCTCCGCCGCCCGGCCCACCCCGCAGCAGCGGCCGCGGCCGGGCCCGGCGCTCCCGGGCAGCTTCACCCTGCTTAAGATACCTGAATCGGCTCCGTCCATCGGAACCGGATGGCTCACGCCGGCGGCCAAGCACACCACTGCTGGAGCCGGGCTCTGCTGCGGCTGCCGTGACTCCCCTCAGAACTTTGCCTTAGCTACAAATTTCATGCATCCTGAGGGCGTGCAGAAGGGAAAGGATTGTATTTTTCTAAGTGTATTTTAATTGCCAGGAAAAAAAATGCAGAAGGACCCAGGCCTTCTTCCCTTACATCTCTCCTGCTTTAAGAAAACATTTGCCTACATTACAAACTCCATTTATTAGGATTTCTGAGCCATAACTGCCCAACCCATTATGCCTTCCCCCGATGAAAACCGTAATTAAGCTACCGTTTTGAACAAACTGGGATTGGAAATCCCCAAAGCCGGCAGCAGCAAACAGCACTGGAACGCTGCACAATGAGCTGGATGGGCCTAGCCCTGCCTCAACGCAAGTGCTACACTATCACACACACCAAAGTTCCTATTACTGCTCTGATCCCCTTCATTTTACTTGAAGACTCTTACAACTCTCATAACATTGTATACAGTGGTGTCATGTAAGTGCTGTGGAATGGTAATTCTCGACTCAAGTATCCCTAAGGAGTCTTCTACCCTGCAAAACAGAATTCAGTTTTAAGGTCCCCATAGCTCATAAAAAACACTTAAAACCCCTTCTAAGATAAAACATCATTGACTATAATTTAAAAGCAAGCATTTCTGTAATGAGAAGGTGACAGCTTACAAAAGCTATGAGGAATGTTGATTGTTCAGTACCTCCAAAGGAGTTATAAATATTTAGGTGTAAATAAAACTATGTCCTAACATTCAATCCCATCATTCCCTTTAACATACATCCTTATAAAAAGCCCTACACAAAACCCAAGCTAACAGTCCCTTTAGAATTTGGGGTTTAAAATCTGTACCGATGGAAAAACCATAAATCACTGTCTTTATATACCTGCTTCTCTTAAAGCACGAAACTACAAGCTGTGACAGGGTGCTGAGAGCAGAGCACAGCACCCAGTTTTTAGGAAGCACCTAGAGTGGCCCAAGCCTTCAGCCTTCTGTGATCATCCACTCCTGCAACTAAAGAGTGGGGTTAAGGCATAGCACGGCAGAGTTGAGAGAATATTCACTGTAAATTAGTACTAAAGGTACTGTCTCCTCCAGCAACAAGAGGAAAAAACCCTTATGTTAGAGTGGAGCTGGACAAACTTAGGAGCTTAATATAACTGTATGTATAACTTTCCCAAACAAACTGTTGCTGAAGCTATAGGAGGGCCAAGACCAGTGGCTTGCAGCAAAACAGGCAGATTTCATGGGTCAGATATAACTCCAGGCCAGGTGGATGAACTCAGGCCACAAAGGAACAATTATGGGCACCTGTGCACTTGGAACAAAGCAGATCTGGCCAGAGCTGAACTTGCTCATTAGCCTTTTCATACCACTGCTGTCCACACAGCTCTGCTGTCAGCTTCAAGCTACACACTGCAAGGCTCTGTGTCTCACCAGTGCTTCCTACTGGTTGTGCAAACTTCACTTGAGAGAGCATCTAGACCTGGAAGAGATCAAAGTCAACTCCCAGTAAGGCCAGACACAGTACAAGACTCCCAAGGACTAGCACTTGCCAATCTGTTTATGCCTGTCATTTTACAGTATACAGTGACACTCCAGTTCAACTCCCAGCAGCACCTGCATTAAATGCTTTGGTTACAGGCAGTATTGCCTACATAAACAGGCACAGGTGAGGAATGTTTGTGCACAAGATACATAAATGACCAGCAGTCCTAGGTCTGCGCTCATAACTTTGCCCCACAGATACTATCCCATTTAGAAAAACAGCAAAGGTCACTCCATTTCATTAGCTATAATTCAGCCTTCTCAAACCAACAGAAGACAAGTAGCACAGTGGGTGTCATTGATATATTTCACTGCAGTTAGCAGCTGAACATTGAAGAACAAGTGTTAACATATGCCAGTGAACACTAGACAAGATTCCTTTCCCAGCAGAACTGAAGGAAATGTAGCACTTGAACAACTTTCAAATTTCATAGTGTATCACCGCTGGTGGCTTTTTATTGGGGTCTCCTCCTTTCTCCAGATACAGGTCATTGAAGGGATATTGCTTCGGTCCCTACAAGGAGAGACAAAGTAGCAAATTCACCACATTCTCCAAGCAAACTAAAGGGTAAGAGGAAAATGGCTCACCTCATCCCACCCCCACCCAAATGAAGGCTCATAATTTATGACCTAAATTTCTATTTCTTAAGTGCTTCAGCTAGAATATTAGAGTATGAGGAAAGTAAATTCAGAAATAGGAGGTTCCTTGCATGAATGATTTTTTTAACAGAAACATCAACGCGGTCTTGCTTTTAATCAACAGTTAATCTCACAGCATGAGGATAATATATTGCAAAAGCTGCTAGTGTATTCAGACACATTTTTCAAGAGTACATTTCCCAAATGATACAGCTCATGAGATATAATTAAAAACACAGGACAAGAGAAGAGTTAAAGCATCTCACTTGAGTAGATGCACACACAGGGAAGGAGAATACCTAGACCAAAGATAGGATACTGTAAAAAGCAGAGTTCAAATTAGCTCCTTGTGAACAGGGACTGCTCACTATGAAGCAGCATCTGTGAGCTGAGCCAGGCCAGTCAAGAGAACAACTCAGGCTAGATGAGGCCACAGGACATCCCTTGGCCCATCCACTGCCAGTAGCAGTTTTGCACTCACACCCACCACTCATCTTCAGCAAAATCACTCTTATGAGCATTGGCAATGACAAGAAATACAGCTACTTTTCCTCCTTTTACCCTTAGGTTTCACTCACCACAGGCCTGTAGGATGGGTAGATCTCTCCAAGACCAAACATGATCAGCATTGTGCTCAAAAAGATAAGGAAGTGTTTGCTCATGGTGTGCCAGGGAACGACAGTGGGGGATGTATCAACCCGGTTCCGAATGTACATGTCAAAGTCCCAGTGCATCTAAAGAACAAAGGAAAACAATTGCACATTCACCAACAGCGGTCAAGCCGCTTTTCTCAAGGGAAGTGGCACATTACAGCACTCACAAAACTGCAAGAAGCTGCTTCATCTCCACCTCAAATGTAGAGATAAAGCCACCAAGGACATACGTGGTTTACCTACAGTCACAACAAATTGTTGCTTACAGTAAAACTCAAAAGACTCTACATTTCATCCTATGCTTATACCACACAACATACTTAAACATAGGATAGCAGCAGTTTTTATTTCTATGCATAATCATTCCACCTCAGCTTTGTTCCCCAGGACCACTGGAAAGGCATGGTATAAATTGGAACCCTCACTAATGGAAGCTCAGTCACATACCCAAACAGAAGTAGTACTATTTCAAACAAAGAAGCAACTACCTGACACTTGGAAGCTGGTCCCTCAAAACAAGGAGAGGACCTGCTGCTGTTACTCCAAGACAAGAGTAAGGCTGGTAGTAAGCTAATGCCCTGAACTATAAATAGGAAAGTCTCAAGCATGTTCTGCCTATAGTCTCCTTTCACATTGATAAATGCAGAGAACTTATTAATTTTGCAGCTCCATTACTACTTCCAGATTTCCAGCTTTTGTTCCCCCAGAGCCATTTCCTATCAAATCCAGAGCCAGAATGAGCAGAAATCAAAGCTGCCTAAAGAGAGGCATCTGCTGACACCTGGAATACACCAGTATAGTCCTCTCCGTTCCCGACTGCCAACACCATGTGCAAGGGCTTGTACACAAGCCTTCCTGCAGCAAGCACTACAACAACACAGAGTCAACATGGGGTTTTTTCATGTGCTTTTATAGTCATTACAACATGCACTGTGCTGTGGTACACTTGTTGAAATGCTCTGACATGGTTTTACTATGATATATTAAGCTCACATACTTAGATGAACTCTTGCTTTTAGTTAGTTTAGTTTAGTTTAGTTAGTTTAGCTTTTAGCAAGTCAATTACCAAGCTCAGTAACTGCAGTCAGATTGCAGTCATTCACAAAAAGACCATGGACTAAGAGAAGAACTACTCCTGAAAGGAATTTGAGAAGCTTAGATTTTCAAAGTTAACATAGGCGACCTATTCACATTTAACTTAAGGACATGTTGCAAACTTCCTTTAGAGAGAACATCAGTATTTGTAGTCTACCTCAAAAAAGCCCTGGAGTAATAAAGCAACAGTAGCTACTTCCATTGCACTAAAAGGACTTTATTCAAACAGTGGCTTCTTTGCTAAAGAATTCTGAACCAGGCTCTCATACTGAGTCCAATCAGGCAAATAAAATTACTCCTGCAGGGAAAGTTAAGTTTGTAAAGTCTGCCTTCTCATATGTAATAAGTTAACTGTCCTCAGCACTTTCACAGTATTTACCCAGATGGCCATAGCCTAACTTTGCCTTGAACTGACTGTCCCTGCTTGCACAGGTAACACACACCTCCACTGGCGAGGAAATTACACAAAGGATTCAAGAGAAAGCACTAACAAGAGGTGCATGTTAGTATTTAGTAACAGGAGCATTGGTGAGCAACTTGAGAAGTGGGACTGGCGTTCCTACCGGCTCTCCCCAGTTATGCCTCATGTCTGGCTGGTCCCACTGGTACCAGGGGTCTCTCTCGTATTGAGACTTGTTAGGGAGCAGAGGATAGTCACCATACCTATGAGACACAAACAAAAGACCAAACATAAAGAAATGTGTACTAAATTTGATAGAATTTGTAGGAGACAGTATAAGACAGGCCTAAGGACATAGAATTAAATACTACTTTGTTTTTATAGCTTTTATGCATATACATTTTTGAAATGCATTAAAACAACTAGCACAACAATAATTACCTTGACACCAGTTACCATAACAAATGGAATTCCCCAAACTGGCCCTATTGGGCTCTACTACATGAAAAAAAATGCGAGCTTAACTAAAATATGGAACCCTAGATTCATATTAAAGGGCACCCTAGGTACATATTAAAGTTATCTTGGCATATGTCAAAGCATTCCCCAACATTTAAACATCTCCTGAAACATTTATTCTAGACACGGCTTTCAGTTCATCCCACTTAGCCTTGCAGTACAACAGTATACAAGGTCTCTCAAGTTTCTCTCATGAAGTCTCTCGTATTTTATTCACACAGACCTTTAACTCATCCCATTCCTTCCGATTTTAAAACACTGAAGGGTCTTCAAAGCTCTAAGCTCACAGTACAGCAAAGGCAGGCATTCACCAGGGACTACGAGTCTACAGCACCTCCGCACAGAGCCAGGAGCTACTGGCCCCGGCCCGCTCAAGGCTGCGGAACAACGGCACCACCCAGCTCACCCTAAGCCATCGTCGGGGTAGGGCTGATAGTCCTCCACCCGCATGTTGTACTTCTTCGCAGCGGCTGCCCGCTCCTCCGGAGTCCGCGGATACGGCCCGGGCATCATGTCCTTGGACATCTCCGAGGCTGCGGGAGAGCAACGCGGCAGAGTGGGCGTGGGCCCCGCCGGCAGCCGCAGCCAGGCCGGAGAGGTCGCGCCGCCCTCCCGCCCCGACCCCGCAACCATCGGCCCGCTGCCCCAGACACCCCGGCCCCGCCGCCGGCCCCTCNNNNCAGCGCGCAAGCGCGGCCGCCGAAGGCACGGAGGCGGGGCGGGGGCGGGGCCAGAGCTCAGGGGCGGGGCCGGGCCGGGGCTGCCGCTGCTGCCGGTACCGACCCCCGCCGGGGCAGGAATTAATCGGCCGCTGGCGGAATACTGACACGAGGTTAATGGACGGAAAAAGCATCGGTGCGATATTTTGCTCTGTCTGTCATCGTCTGAAGCGGGGCAATAGGAATTTATGGCAGGAACTGCCTTCCAGACGCGGGGAGCCTCCTGCGGAGCAGCCGGATCGATGCTCAATCGGATCGATGCCCTGCCCGGCGGCGTTATGGAAATCGCCTTCTTTGTATCAGTATCAGTATTATTAAAGTCAATACCCAAATGTAATCGTCTTATCTCCATGGAGCCAGGGGAAGGTGGACAGCAGAAATGGCATGTTAATTTACCAATGTGATTCTTCAAATGTAAGCAATGTATTATTGTAAATAAAATCAATATGAGCATTAAAGGATTTTGCAGTTTACTTCATTATGTAAACTCTGTGGTAGTTGAACTCATTTTCCTTCAGTTATTCACATCAGCCATAATGGGTAATGTCTCTATAACGATTTACATTATACAGCTTTGCAGCTCAAAAACTATCACAGATGATTTGTCATTAAAGCCGTTCCTTCTAATAACAACATTAATTTTAAACCTAATAATTGAATGAAGATGGTGATGAACCACAAAAATATATCTGAGATACAGCATGCCTGAGATGGGGGCTTTGTTGCAGATAAAGAACAGGATCCTTACGCTTATCCCAAAGAAAGGTCTATTGATGTCATTTTAGGGATGGTATCTTAAATCAGCCAACTCCCTTACAAACGAGTATGCAGTGAAGTTACTCAGTTATCTAATAAAGTTATTAACTCAGAGCTCAACCTTCCAGTGTAAATGCTGCTGCTGTTTTCCATGGAGCAGCATTTGGTGCCTGTCCCACCTCTGTAGCCGACAGTGCTGTGGGGACAGCACTGGAAATGGGGACCTTGGTTCACATTGACTTGGGCTCAGGCCTCATTGCAGGCTTCGATTGCAGTCAGCTACTTCTTACATCAGCTCTTCACCACTGGGTGTTTATTTTCTGAATTATGTTTGAGTTTTCTACAGCTGTGTTTCAAGTTTCCTAAGCACCCAAATACATTTGCAAGTACACTGTAAAAGATGTTGTCAATCTGTACAGCAGAAATGCCGCAGATTTAAAAGGTGAGAAGGCATTCATTTTCCTAGAAACTAAGTATATTAACAAATTTTGGAAGGACAAAGGGAAATTGCATTATTCTCACAAAGGCAAAGTTCTGTGCAGGCAGAACAAACCCCAGCTACTGTAAGGTGAAAACCACTGTATGCTAGAGACCAAAATTTTCTCCAGAGCTGATGCCTAATGTGACACGCGTTCTTGGGAAATAGGGATCATCATTCTTGCTGTTTGCAGATTAAAAGTGAAATGTAGACTTTGTCTTGCATGACATACAATAAGAAAATAATTCAACGGCTCCAGCTTCAGTCACACAGTTCATGAAATCTTGCTGAAATGATGTAGCCACCGTCACAGCTGGCTGTTAGTTGCACCAGGCAGTGCTACATTTTTTTTGTAGCAAGTGTTAATTAAGCTTCTCGTTTTCAGGCGCAGAGCTCCGCAGTACATTTCCCGTGGGCGGACGGAGGCAGCGGGCAGTGCTGTTTCCATCAGGGCGATGCAAATGCCCGAGGGGCAGCACTTGCGCCCGCTCCGCCGCATTTGAGGGGAAGGGGCTGCGGGCTGGAGGCACACGGGGCGGCATGGGGGCCGGCAACGAGGCTGCAGACACGATCCTTTCTGTTTTCTGCCGCGGGTCTTCCCCTGCCTGTGCTCCCAGCTGCCGGGGGTGTCCGAGAGCCTCGGAAAGGGACCGCCGGCGGAGGGCAGCGGAGCCCCCTGCAGCCTCCGCCCGCGCGGGGGCGCTGCCGCTGCCGCCGCGCCCCCTCTCTCTCTCTCTCTCTCTCTCCCCCCCCCCCNCCCCCATGGTCCTCTGCCCTCCGCCTTCGCCCTCCGCTTCCGGCGTTGCCATGGGTGCGCAGCTTCCGCTTCCGGCTTCCTTGGTACGGGTTCTCCGGTGGAGGCGGCGATGGCGGCGGCCTCGTCCTCCTCCTCCTCTTCTGCTTCTTCTTCTTCTTCCTCCTCTTCCTCCTGCTCCTCCTCGGCGGCGCCCGCGGGTTGCCGGGAGGGCCCGGCGGTGGCGGCAGGGCCCGGCTGGAGCGACTCTCAGTTCCGCCGCTACTCCTTCGAGACGCGGCCCATCCCGCGGCTCAGCCACAGCGACCCCCGCGCCGAGGAGCTCATCGAGAACGAGGTGAGGGGGTCCCGGGCATAGTCACCTCCTCATCCCGGCCCTGTCCGTCCGGGTTATCGCGCGGGCTCCGTTGTAGCCGCTGTCCCGTTCCTCTCTGCTGTAGTGGACATTTTTGTTCGGTGACACAGCGTTGAGTGGTGAAATTCGCAGGAAACGTTTGTTTTAAGCTCTTTGTTGTCGGGATGGAAGTTGTGGGAACGTTGTGTAAACCCTTGGGCACATACTGATTGTTTTCTAAGTGCCAGCGACCGCAAATATAAAGGTTCCTTTGCAGTGGTGGTTCTTGTATTGGTTCTGTACCAGCTCAGTCTCATTTTGGTAGGTTTGGTAGTTGGGGTTTTTAAGGAAAGTTTGTGAGAAGGGAAGTTGTGTATGCACAGCTTGGGAACACAGCACTGCCTTGGTTATGTTGTTTGCTACTGGTAGATGAGCAGATAGGCGATGTCCTTTGTCTTCCTTTTGTAATGGTTCTTTTTTTGCTGTGGAAGAGATGGTCAGTTTTTTGATGGCTGGTTATTTGCAGTTCTCTGACAAAAGCGATGAGTTCTGTTTCTAGATTCAGAGGGATCTTTTTGCTGGCATGTACCCCTTCACAGCTGAGGCTGGAAGTGACCAGCCAGAATTTACTGTGTCTCCTGGCTACGTGGCAGGACCAAGCAGGCCCAGAAGTGTTGCCAGCTAGTGTTTGTCTAACCTCGCTGATAGAGATTGGCTAAGTAGATAGTGCAATTTGTCGTCCCATTGCTACCAGGAGCTTACTGTAACCCCAGGCCACCACTTTCTTAAAACTTCCTATCATATCTTGCTTGGTTTTCTCTCCAGAACAAGGTATATGATTACTTTAAATGCCTTTTCCAATTCCCTATTTTGAAAGGGAGTTTTTGTGAGTGCAGTAATGAATGTGTTCGTTCTTAAGTTCAAGAGGTCTTTGAATCAATAAACTTCCTGTTTCTGTCCAGGAGCCAGTGGTGCTGACAGATACGAATCTGGTTTATCCTGCTCTGAAATGGGACCTGGACTACCTCCAGGAAAACATTGGCAATGGGGACTTCTCAGTGTATAGTGCCAGCACACACAAGTTCTTGTACTACGATGAGAAGAAAATGGCCAATTTTAAGAACTTCAAACCCAAGTCAAGTAGGGAAGAAATGAAGTTTGCTGAGTTTGTGGACAGACTCAAAGAAATACAACAAAAAGGGAGTGCTGAGAGGTAAGTGATATGTGAAGTGTGGAGGTTTCTCTGTTTCTTCAGACCTAAGTAGGAGCTAAGTTTTTCTTCAGTGGGTGTTGATGATTAAAGTGTCTTGAACTTTTTGGACTTTTTGTTAGTTTTTTTTTAATAATCCTGCTTTTCCTGCAGGGTTTCTAGTTGACAGCAGCCTTGTTACCTTATTAGAAAGGTCATACCAAACAAACTGTTCACATGGGCTGTGGAAATTTATCTATTTATTTTCCTCCTCCGTGTGAGGCAGAGTTTGTATAGAGAAAACTTTAAGCTTAATTTTTTTTTGGCAGACTGTGGTATTGGAAGAGAAGCTTGTTGTCTGATGAAAAGGTACAGGCTATGGCATTCAGGCTTTCCCACAGAATCCCAAGGCAGATGGAGCTAACCCTCTTTGGGAAACACGAGGCCAGGTTGTGCACGAGCTGTGTACTGGTGGTGATGGCCTGTGCCACTAACAGAGCTGTAAGTTACTGAGAGGAGCTTCAAGTGGACATGGAATATAACTATCAGCAGCTGTACTTAAACCCTTAGTGTTTTCAGTCACAGCCCTCTCAAAGGACTTACAGATGCTTAATTTTGTCTTGATTGGAAGCAACACTGTACCCATGCCCACTTGTCATCTGTGCCTTTCTCTTCTTTCTCAGCTTTGGATGTGCTGTTTCCAAGAGAGAAGGCAGTCCTTGCTCTTAAAAATGCGTTTTCTTCCAGCATTGCAGATAGCAGTCTGTAATACTGTGATTGTTGCTACAGATGCTGGATTCCTCTGATCCTCCATG
The DNA here is from genome assembly GCA_013398275.1 of Promerops cafer. Taxonomy (NCBI): domain Eukaryota; kingdom Metazoa; phylum Chordata; class Aves; order Passeriformes; family Nectariniidae; genus Promerops; species Promerops cafer. Next base: position 258,320 of record VZSE01015366.1, on the reverse strand, counting down.
TCTAAATGTAAACGTGGCTTTAATGAAATGTGCAGGGTCTCCTGAGCCTGCTTTTTCCCTCATGTAGTTCTGCTAGAAGAGGTAACTGATACTGCAGGTGAGTTAGAGGGGTGGCATTCATCTAGGGATTAGACATGAACATATTTGATATTTGATAATGGCCGGTCTGTTTAGAGTTTCTTCCTCCTGCCCTGTGAGGGGGTTGTTCTTCCTTAAAATTAGGTTTTTCCCTTGTAATTGTTCAAGCTGAACTGAGATTGGTTCTCTTCTGTACTGGGAAACTTTACAGCAAAGTTTGGGGACTTTTTGAAACTGTTTCCTTCTATAGGTGTTGAAGATGTGTAGTGATAGAACAGAATCTGTAGGAAGTACTTCTCTGTTTTGAAATCTTTCTGAAAAGGTGGAGTATGTCTGTGTTCATGACAAAGTTTAATACTTGATTTCTGCTTTCTCTCTTGGACAATTCAGGCTATATTTACAGCAAACACTGAACGACACAGTTGGAAGGAAGATTGTGGTGGATTTCCTTGGCTTCAACTGGAACTGGATTAACAAGCAGCAAGGGAAGCGTGGCTGGGGTCAACTGACTTCTAACTTGCTTCTCATTGGCATGGAAGGTAAATAGCTTCCTCAGACTGGAGGAGAAAGGGAGAATATTGCATCAGCAGTTCTGTATTTCAGTTCCAGAAGGTCTTTCAAATGGATTTTCCCCTAGTTTCTGTGTGTTCCTTCAGAGGAGGTAGTTTAAAGCTTTGCATTGGGAGGAGACTGTTGTCACACCTTAACTTGGGTTATAAAGAGGAAACAAGGAAAGGAATAGTCTGTATTTTGCCAGGGATATACTGTGAATGCCGGAATGTAGTGTGCTCATGGAAAGGCTCTGTGTAATGCTGGTGGGACTGTGTTTCTAGTAACTGCTAATCATATCCTGGGATCTGTTTGCATGCTTCAGGCACTGTAGTTTTAAAAAGCTTGAAGCTTGCAGATTCAAAATGCAGAAAGGTTTGCGAGTTGAACAGTGTTAGACTTCTGGGCTTTTTTGAGTATGCCCAATGTCTGCCCAGGAGGAAATCTGATTATTTTGTGAAACCTTTTTTCTTATTTGAGCTAGTACACTATGAGGAGGAATTCTCTTTTGATTAAGACCAAGGACAGTGGGAAACTTGAAGATGGATAAATTCTAAAAGTATCTGGATAGAATCGAATTCCAAATCCATGTGGAGCCTGACTTAGAGGCAGGTGCCTTAGAAGACAGAGGTACCACTAGGCTGTTGACAAGGAGAACATTATTTTAGAAAATAATCTCAATAACTGGGGAAGAAATGTATGCTGTTCTGTGAAGTGGTAGAGCCTATAATCAATGTGGCCAGCATATCCAATTACAATTGTTCAATTACACAACTTGGATGGATTTTTCCCCTTTGCACCAAGTCATACTCAACCTTGTGGTTGACAGTGGTTGGTCTTTGCCACTTGTTTTACTAGCTGAGAGAACATAATATAAAATCAGTGGACCAACACTTCCTTACAGGCCATATAATCACTAAAATCCTGTTAACAGGTTATGCACAAGAACCAAGGAATTGTCTTGAACCAGCATGTGCTAGAAAAAGGAATGTCTTTAGAGCAGCATGTGATCATATGAGCTATTTAATGAAGTTACAGGGTTAACTGTTATCTTAATTCTTGCAGGCCAAGAGAGTAATATCTGAATTGGCAAACAGCCTGAAAAACAGTTGTGAGGGGTACTAAACACCCCACTGTATTTAAAGATTTGATTAAATTTAAGATCTAGTGGCAACAGTCAAGCACTGTTAATCAGACTTGAGCGGGTGCTATTGGGAGCTCCAGTGACAGAGATTGTTTACTTGTTTTCTTGCAAAACTTCTACGACTTTTTTTCAAATCCGACCACTGAACTCCTTTTCTCTAGACTAATAATCTTTGACAGTCTGTTCCACAACTTGTCATTTAAACAAAGTGTTTTGTGAAAAAGCTTCCCATCAACATTCAGCATCTGTTGTTCATTGAAACAAGCTGGAAATCCTAATCCTGTAGAGCATAAGTTGCTGAGTATAGATTTAGAATGGAAATTAAGTGGAGTAGCAACTCCTCAATAAAGGCTGGCTGATAGAGTGTTTGTAACATTCCTGTTGTAATTATCCTTGTTTAGTTTCTGAATATGTGGGAGTATATTTTCTGTCTTTAGCAAGGAATATAACTTGCTTCTCTTTCATACCTGTACATGAGAGTGTCTTGATTATCTTTCCTCTCTGTGTAGGGAATGTGACACCAGCTCATTATGACGAGCAACAGAACTTCTTTGCTCAGATTAAGGGTTACAAGAGGTGTATCCTGTTTCCTCCTGATCAGTTTGAATGCCTCTACCCTTACCCTGTGCACCATCCGTGCGACAGACAGAGCCAGGTGAGAGTAGCAGATCTGTTCTCTGCTCCAAGCAAAAATGGGCATTTGTAAAGATGCTAGGTGGGAGGAAGCTGCACTGGAGTTAGAGCTGCAAAACACTTGCTGAGCTTTTGCAAAACCTCTGTTCAGTTTTGTTAAGTGGGGAATGCATTGGTGGAAGGACCGGTGGTTTTCTGTTTGTGTCTGGTTACAACTTGGAAGTGCTAGGGCCATTAGAACCTTCTTACTGATAGCACAGTGTGGCTGCAGTTGCTACCTTCTCTGTTCTGTTTCATTGATCACTTGGTCAAATACAGATTTGCTGACAGACAAATTGCAAGATTCCTACGTAAATGGTACTTGGAAGGTACTGCAGGACATAGGGAAGACCAGGATGATTTGACACTGAGCGCCAATTATGAGGACTGTCATTGCAGGAAGTTCTTCTGAGTTTCTCAATGTTTTCTTCTACTAGGTGGACTTTGACAATCCTGACTATGAGAAGTTTCCGAACTTCCGGAACGTGGTTGGTTATGAGACGGTGGTGGGCCCTGGGGACGTGCTGTACATACCTATGTACTGGTAAGAAGGATGGCAGGACTGCACTGTGATAAAAACCAGAGGTTTAAAATGTTTTCTGCTTAGTGTTGGGTTGGCTCTTAAGAGTATTTTGTTTTTACTTCTCCAGCAGCTGTGATATTTTCTGTGGTATCTTAGGCCAGTGTGCTTCCAATTCCTGTCTGTTGGATGGGAATAGTAATTCCCCCTGACACCACATTAATTGTACATGTACTCGCTAATATGTGTGAGAAGAGGATCTATATTTAAATAAGGAGAGCTTTCCAGAAGTTTTGAGGTCTTGATGCAGGAGGTATAGGGCAAGGCTTGTCTAGTGCTGTCTGAACTCATCATCCGAGGTATTTCACTGTAAGCTACAGCAATAGTTTCTTTTCTTTCTTTTTTGTGTGATTTCCATGCAGGTGGCACCACATTGAGTCTCTCCTGAATGGGGGGATTACCATCACTGTGAACTTCTGGTACAAGGTAAGTGCAAGCGCAGCTTGGATAGCTCCATCCCAGAGGATTTTTTCAGGTGGACATGTATTAGCACACATTGTCAATATGAGAACTTCATGGCACCAAGTCCTTTGCTTCTGGAAGCTACTTTTTCCTCTTCAGAGTTGTGTGTTGTGAAGAACTGGGTGACTGGGGGATGGTGGAATAAGCTGCCAATACAGGAAGCATGCAAATTAGCTCTTTTTGATATTTCAGGGTGCCCCAACCCCAAAGAGAATTGAGTATCCATTAAAGGCTCATCAGAAAGTGGCAATAATGAGGAACATTGAGAAGATGCTGGGAGAAGCCTTAGGAAATCCACAAGAGGTATGGAAAAGAACCACGTGGTCACTGCTGTTGAAATTGTTAAGGCATAATGCAAAACTTGAGACGACAGCTGCTTGGCTCTCTAGGTGCCACAGTGAGGGTGTGAAAAAGCAGGATTGCTCTTCTGCTGGTTCTTCCTGCAGTCTTCAGAAGGTCATTTGCCTAAAAAACCGCAAACTCTTAAAACAATAATTCTGGACAGGACCACTACAAACAATGAAGTAGTTGTTCTTGTATGTGGGAAAAAGTGTACTTTGACTTGGGCACTTCTAGGAAAGTGTTGTTCCCAAACACTCCTTAGTCTTCAGCAATGAGACCCATTATTTGCAAAAAAATGAAACTGTTTCACCTGTTGAATCCAAGTCTCTTAAGTAACAGAAATCTCCTCTCTTAATTCATGTGCTTCATCTTTAACATATGTCTTGCTCATCTCTGAATTCTTTGCAGTCTTAACCATCTGTTATATCAGAAAAAAACCCCTGAGGTTCTAAGTCTAAAAAGACTGAGGTACTAAGAGTATGCCTTTGAAGATCTGATCATCTGAATGTGGGAATGTGGGTCAAGGATAGAAGTGTTTTCATGGTCTGTAATCCTTACCACTGTGCAGAAACTCCTCTTTAGCCTCTCCCCTGTGATTATTTTACTGCCATAGCATTCTGATCTTCTCTCCATGATTAGGCAGTGCTGAGACGTGGGAATGGTCTTGACTGAAAAAAAAAACCTTAGCAACATCATCAGTCCCTCTTCTAACTGACCTCAGGGACCAGAGAGAATTCAGTGAATGAGAATGTTCCTTCTCTGCCCTGAAAAAAGCAACCCGATGACTATTGACGCCCTTTAATAGCATCTGCTTAGAAATCACAAATGTTGGGTGGGAAGTGAAAATGTTTCAAGCATGCTTCCACTCTGGATGGAATGTTTTGGTGTCACCTGAAGTCAGGTGTTGACAGAGAGCCCTGCAGTTTTGGTAGGGTATTTTAAGAATGTGTTTGTGAGTGCCCCAGTGTTTTTCTAGAAAATACGTTGAAAGTGATTAGGTGTATCTCGGGCTCTGTGATGCAGAGGGAGCAGGCTCTGCACTGCCATTTCTGTGTAACTGTCCTGGCTAATGACCTGTTTTTGCTTTGAACAGGTGGGTCCCTTGTTGAATATGATGATTAAGGGCCGGTATGACTAATGCTTGGTGCCCCTGGCTGATGTTGGAGCTGCTTTGTTCACAAGCAATGGAAGATACTGAGCGCTAGTATTGCACGCAGCACTTAACAGACTGATGGGTTTCCTGGCCTATCCTGGCCCCACTACAATAAAGGGGCTACTGGAACTGCAAAACCATTAGTACCCTATTCATCCTCCACTCTCATCTAACTGAACCTCCCAAGAAAGAGTCTGCACTTATTGGAAGCTGGATTCATGCTCACTAACTTGTTTATTTTCTTCCCTCTGCCCTGTTTGCCACAACAAGGAGCATGGCTTCTGGCACTCGGATGTGTTACTTCAGGATTTTCAGGCATATGAAGAAGAGCTTGGAGGATAACCAGGAGCAATATTGTTTTCTCAGCCTCATGGGGTTTGGACCTCTTGGCTGGGTTTGTGTGTTGGTGGCGGCAGTGGATATAAAGCGGGAAATGTTAGGTTTCACAGTCCTCTGTTGTTAGAGGACCTGTCCCTGCTCAACTCTGGCACCTTTTTGTATTAATGGAAACGAACATGTGAGATGGCCTGTGCATGTTGAGCAACTGGACAAATGATTCAGTTACTTCAACCTAAGACATCTACACTTTGGATATAGTACAGGGTAGAGATCAGAATGAATTTATCTAGTGTGTGAGCACCAAATCCTATGCTCTCCAAATAACGGCTGTCTTGTATGAGTCTGGATAAATCTACTTTCTGACAGCTTTTTCTGGGGAGTGAAGGCTTCTCCTGCTCTTCTGAAGCTGCAGTATGGCTAAAAGGGGATGTAGCATTATGAAGGGAGATGCATAAATGCCAGGGCACTCTCCAAGTCTTGAATGATTAAGCCACATTTTTAAATTACATTTCTAAGGGATGCTGAGCTCAACTGTCAAAACAGTGTCAGATAGGTATGGAGCCTCACTTCTCCCCACCAGGGTGCTGGCTCCTCAGACTAACACAGGAAAGTGCCCTTTTTACTGAAACTGCAAGAACTCAAGCGTGTGTGGTGCACATGTTTATGTGATTTTGTGTGGCTCCTGTCCATCAGTTAAATCCATGCCAGTGTGTAGTTCTTTTCCTTGTACAGTCATGTGAAAGAGTTCAGGGCTTTTTATTTAAATGTGATTAAGTTTATCTTGATCCTTTTTGTGTTCCGGGACTTGACATGGCAGACTGGGAAGTGACAAGACCAGAGCACAGGAACCAGATAAGCCTCTGAGTCCTCAGTAATCACTCTGAAAAATAACTTTGCTTTCCTCCTTTTCCTCTTCCATGCAGAAGCCTTAGGCTCTGGAAGCTGGCTTTTTATTCCCTGAGGTGTGCTGCACTGCTGTCCCTGGTTTGGGAGTGGTGCAAAGGTCTTGTATTTTTGATGCGGCTATAATGGGTCCCAAGAGCTAGAGGTGGGAGAAGCTGTTTCATAGCCCACGTATCTCATCCCAGAAAGTGTAGAATTTTTTTTGTTGAGACTTCCCAGTGTTTTCCCTGTTGTGCTGGGCTTGTTCTGATGTGGGTTCTGATAAAAGTGTAACATGCTACTTGAGAAGTGCTCCATCTTTGGTCTCAGGGCCCATGTTTTGCTGGGACAGCTCATGCACCACTTGCAGTGGACTTGTCTTTCACAAAAGTGAAAGGCTTCTCAAACAGGAGGTCCTGAGGCAAGTTTTCTGGCTGCTTTACTGGTCAGAATAAATGAAGTTTAATTGGCAGCTACAGGGTCCTTGTTCAAGAAATGTGTGTCACTGAGTAGTCTGACTGCCATGTTGCAGGCTCTCCAGAGCTGTGGTTAGATCCAGATGATGGTCACTCAGCTAAGTTGATGCTTACCAGTGCTCAGCCTTCGGACAACTGGGGAAGAAGCTTCTGACTGGCCAAAAGCAAGGCCTTCCCAGTAATCTTGGGCACATGTCCTTTGTTGAAAGATGCTCAAATTAAATCTCATTTCTGTGCTATTTATTCAGCACATGGTAGTCTTCAGTACTGCTTGTTAGACACCATCAACTCTTGAAGCTCAGGGTGGGAGTTCATATCCCGTGTGGAGAGAGAATGGTACTTACAGAACTTTTAGGATCCTTTTTTTTTTTTCTTTTATTTGCCAAAGGTCTAACTTTTAAAGTGTCTGAACAGGTTTTGCTGCACTTGACTTTGTGAAAGCTCATTTACAATGCACTGATGGACTGACTGCCCCCCCTTCCCTTTTCACCTTGTGCTTTCAATGCCCCTTGCCATGGTATTGGGAAGCTGTGTGTTCTCTGCTAGGGGTGTGTGTGCAGGGGGTGGGGTGTGACAAACACATGGTACCTTCTGAAGTGTAGTTCTTAAATACAACCAATGTTGAACAACAGAATGGTGTGGCTTTTATTTTGTGAGTGGCTGTGTAGAAGAGCTCTATAAGGACATGTGCATATAAAGCTACCTGTACAGTTGTCAGTCTGACAGCTCCACTTGTGTTCTTCGCTGGTGAAGGCTGTTGGTGTCCAGAACTGCCTTCAAAATAGCAGTACCAATTACATTATTATGTGTCTTCACAACTTTCTCCATACTATTTCCATAAGTCTGAAAGGAAAGCTGGGAATAAGGTGGTGTCCTTGTACCGTGTCAACAATAAATGTTGGTGGGAAGGGAAAAATTCCCCTCCCTGCTGACCTGAATGGCGTCGCCATACTCCGGTCACTGACTGGCTGACGGAGCAAACTACGCAAGCAGGCCTGATGAACTCAGTTAATTGTCACGGAGATTTTGGGGGGAAGCTTCCTGTGTGCACCCGTGCTGTATGTTAGCAGCCTTAGGAGATGGAGTCCTCTCTACCTAGTAAGCACAAGTTATTTTACAGTAATATTAACTACAGCAATCTTGAAATCTAACCATTGGTGAAATGTTGACTAATTCTGAACAAATGGCTAAGATGCAGTAAAATACGGAAGAGTTGAATAGTAGGTGCGGGATATTGGCGTGGTGGGAGAGATGTCTCAGCCTGGGCTACCCCAAATGGCATTCTCTCCTCACACCCTTGGGGGACAGGGTGAATGTGAAGGGAGTAGGAAAGACAAGTGCAGGAAGTCTGACTGCGTGCTCACCCTTCCCTGCTGTGCCTGCTGGGATCATCATCTCTGAACACACTTGCATCTGTTCCGCTGAACTTTGTGATCAGCTGTGTCTGATCCTTTCAGCTCTGCATTGCCTCTTGGATAATGTACAGGTGGCATCACAAAGCTCAGAAATGCTTAGGTTGTGCAAAGAGCAGAGGAAACTGAGGGATGAGAACTGTGTCATTTGAAAACTAGGTCAGAGGCCAAGATTTTTCACTTGTATTTTTAGTATTTTTCTTGTTTTCTTTTATTAACATAGGGCCCTTAATACCTTTCTTCTCTTTTTTTTCTCCTCATTTCCCTGTTCCTTAAAAAGTGGAATTCTTCTGAGAAGTCTTAATCCTTGTAAATCATAGCTGCAGGATCTTTCCCGTGTAAAGAGAAGCGCATGGGTTTTTGAACTGATCCACTTGTTCACCCCCTTGTTGATCAGGGTCATGCTCAGCTTAGGGAAATTTGGAGTGATAAGCCAGGTCCAAGGCAAAGCCAAGAGGTGAGGATCAGGCTTGGGCTGAGGAGATATCAGACACAGCTGCAGTGCAGGGGGAGTCTAACTCAGCTGGGGGGCAAGGGGTCACCCTTGGCATCAGAGCAGCTCTTGAGAGAGAGAGAGGGGCAGGCCTGGGTGGAGACTTCTTTTGTTTGACACGCCTCTTGTCAATGACGAAGCTGACCTTGAACACAGCCAACTGTGCTTTAAAGCCCTAGAATGGGGGTAGTGCACTCAGGGTCTCAGCAATTTCCTGGCAGGCCTTTATTAATGCATGGTCTTAGCCCTGGAAGCAGTGCAGCAACTGTAGCTCGTGTGTTTGCTGCCTTTGCTCATGTGTTTTTACACTTAGAGAAATGCATTTCTGCCTCGTGTGTGTGAGAAGCTTCCTTGCACTCTTGCTTCTGGTCTTCATCTTCTGTTTCGGAACAGAAAGCAGCTCTCCCATCAATGTCCTTGGAAGCCCTGAAGCCACCATCTTCCCTGGGCACTTCTCTGCATTGGTGCTGCCTAGAAGGAAAGGGAAAGATGCTGTTACTATGACAAACACATGCAAAGTAAGTTCTAATTACTGCCTCGAAAAGTCAAATATTTGTTGCAAGCAGAGGACTAATTGTGGGGGGAGGGAGCGGAAGTCGAGGCTCTTGGAGTGTAAGTGGAACAGATGCCCGGACGCCTTGGGGAAACGCAGCTTTCCTCTACAAATCAGAGCTTTAAATTACAAGGCTTTTACCAACGAGAACAGTTGTGGGAAGTCGTCTGCTCTCATTTGCGTAATGGCTTCTGTCACTGGTGATTAGACACAGGATGAAGGAAAAGAAATTTGACAATTAGGAATGAGCGATCATTAATCAGAATCTTTGTTAGAAGGAGGGAAGGGGGGGAGAATATCCCACAAACAATGGAGGCAGCCACTAGAGCCACAGTGAAGTCCACAAGATGCATAACTAAGTGCTCCTGTTGCTCCACAGAGCCATCTCTGTCTAGGTACAGAGCAGCAAAGAGGGTTTTGTCTGGCTCAGAAAGCTTGGGGAGGAAGGCAGCGTGGCAAAATCCTTCCAGTCCTACTTAGTAAGGGAGGGAGCATATCTGAGAGACCAGTCCTTCCCCCACTGACACCTTGCGCTTCCATCTCGGTGCCTGGCCACAAACTGACAGCAAAAAACACAGCAACAATGTCTTAAATTTTCTGTCTCCTTCCTCCACATCTTGCATGCAGTTTGTGGTGTGGAAGAGAGCAGGCAGGGGTCTTGACCGGCATGCAGAAAGCTTAGGATAGGCAACATGAAAGCAGTTTCAGGTTCTTTTCCTGATAATGTCATTTTCTACAAGAGCGAGGAAGAACCTGATGGACTGCATGACAGGTAAAGAAAAGAAGGCAGTGGTGACTTCTCTGTGTCTGTCATTTGCTGTCTTACCTCATCATGCAGTCATGCACAATCCACTATATGCATTTGTTTGGGTTTTGTGGGCTTTGATCAAATTATCATACATATGAAATCTATGTTACCTGTTTTTCCTACAGCTGTCATTCATGTCTTGTCAGGTTAAACATTTTGGTATAGTTTGCATGAAGAGGCATTGCCTCTGATTAAATCAACAGCTCTAACCTGGGAGGGGGCATGACAGACCATTTGCAGGGCATACAATGTTGGTTGGTTCATCTGAAGACTTAAGCTTACTGGATCCATTGATTTCAGTGGCAGTTCCTGTCTTTGCAAGGCTGGGTCATTTACTTGAGGTGAAGGTCTCCATCAGGGTGATTATTCTTTCTGTGACTGGAAATCAAAGCAGATACAAAGGGGAGAGCTGAAGCCATGTTGTCTCATTCCAAGCTGGCTCTGAGCTCAGGCAAATGACAGCCGCTTGGATTTTCAACCTATTCCTGTGGCTAGTGTTCACCACAGGAACTCAAATGAAAGAGAAAACAGTAGATGTCAGGACAGGATCTAACAGGGCTTTTCATCCAGAGCTCATCATGACAGAAGTTAGGACAATCACTGATCACATTGCTTAGGATGGGGAGATATGTCAGGTAGTGACTTCTACTCCCTCTTGAGCACAAGAGGAAGGCTGCTTCTTATTCACAGCAACATTTTAAATGTGTGTTTGCATTTGGAGGAGTGCACCTCATGCTCTTTGTAGAGGGGAAAGGTACGTTGTGGTGTAGTAAGTAGTGGGGTCAGAATTCACTTCACAAACTTGCACAAAACCCTGAGCAATCCCAGACTTTGACATGGCAGGGCATTGCCCTTGCTGTAGGAAATGTCACTCTACTGGATGGCAGGAGCACAAGTGTGACTTTTGTCTCAGTGTCAGCTGTGGGTTTTTTTTTCCTGAATAGTCAGGATTTGCCGTTGAATGCCTTGATGGGGAGGACCTTTGGATGTGACTTAACCTCTTGGGAAGCCAGGAAGGGAGACTCTCCTGTGTGTAGGTCATGTGTGTTATAAGATCTGCTGCATGCTCTGTGCCCCTTGAGCTGCTTAAGCACTGCTGGCCTCATGCAGTGAGCTGTGTGAGGGCTTGAGCTGAGCTGAAAGCAGCTAAAGGGGTGAGGTCAAATAGTTTGCTTCTATAAAAGGACAGTCCCCATGCCCACAGAGAGGGCACATGGGGTTATAATAGCATCCACAGGGGTAGTTTCTATGGAAGAGATTAGTACAAAAGGCAATGGGCTGATTCTGCTGCAAGTTCCCCTGCCAGGACCTCTAATATTCAGAAGTTGTTCCCAACCATCTGTGTTTCATTGGGTTAAAATCCTTCTGGCAGCAAAGAATTACTGGTGCTGGTGGGTATTTGGGTCAAATGCCAGCCACTGCAGGCTGTGGAGCTGCAGGCAAGGCCTTGCTTGGCATTTGAGGTAGTAAGCTTCTGGTCTGTCAGCTCACAGGAACTGCAGAGATTTGTAGAACTGAGGTGTCACAGGACCATGTTACTTGGACTGCCAGGTCTGACACTGGTCTGGTGGAGCAGGCCTTAGTGCTCCTTGAGCCTGTGTTTGGGAGTGGTGCACACCTGAGGAAGGAATCTCCAAGTGGAACTGGGGGCTGTGAAGGACCCATTCATCTCCCACCAGTTCACTCCAGGCACAGCCTCGGGCCTCTTGCTTTCAATTCCTCTCCAGCACAGAGGCAATCCTGTGTCTCCTGTTTTTGCTATTTGTTTATAGCTCTCCCCATCCCATCTGTCTTTCCCTTCTCCTTCCTCCCGTTCCTTTTCCCTCCCTCTCCCTCCTCCCCCTCATTCCCTGTAAGCGATTAATCATTTTGACAGGCTCAGCAATGGCCTTTATTTCCTTGAGGCAGCCAAGAAATGTCTGTGAGCACCTTCTCTGACACCCCTCGTGTTCTCTCGCCAATCAGATCAGCCACTTCACTCTGAGTGACACTGCCAGAAACGTGGAGAGGGGAGTAGGGGGGAAACTCCAGCAGAGTCAGCTGGGAAATGGGCAGTGGGGCAGCATCCAGTTGGGGTGCCATGTGGGCCCCCATTAGCTGTGATGAATATGTCATTTCACTATAGTTTGAATGTGCCATACTTTGCTCCCTCCCTCTCCTGAGGCTCCCTTTCAAATCTTGGTTTCAGCGCAAAGGCAGTTGAGAAGAAATTGGGCTTCTCAGGAAAATACCAGCCTCTAACAAAGTGGCTGGAGGGAAAAGCTGCCAGAAGAGAAAGAAGAGCAGGCTGAGATCATCAAGGGAAAAAGAATGGGGATGATTTTGCAGATGGATGTGGAAGTCTTCCTGGGAAACTCCCTTTTGTCATGTGCAGGAAGGAAGTTGCTTCTTAGTCTCTGTCATGGTTTATTTGGACTTGTCTTGTTGCCACGAGGATGCCTTCCATTCACCTGCAGCATGAGAAGCTCTTGGGCCTCAGTACCTGCTCTTGCAAATGCCCTGTCACCTAACTAGGATGAAAATGGGGTACATCAGATGCATGATGTTCCCAAAAGGATTTTATCATCTGCTGTTATCAAGCTTTACAGTACCCACCGTCCCATCAGCATGGAACCGAGGAATGCTGTACATACAGAATTATTCTTTCCCCTCTTCTGCATGAAAGCTGATATCCTCCACAGTGGGAATGAGAGGTAATAATAACCATACTGCTTAGGGGCTCTGGGGATGTCTAGGGACCCTTTGTGCAGGGTGATGGATTGTAACTAACATTTACAGAAGTAGAAGAGATTGTGAAGGAGAGAAAGAAGTTGTAGGTGATGCACTAGAAGTCAGATGGAATGTGATGTAAAGGTCTGGGACAAGGTGGTCAAGTATCGTAAGGCAGGAAACCAAATACAGTGACTCAAGGGATCCTCTCTAGTCTCGTGAATTAAACAAGTAAATAAGCCCTGAGCTGAGCCTAGAAGGGAGTTAATAGGCTCATCCCAGATAAAAGGCCCTAGCATGAGACTGTTCCAACTCTTTATTAGACCAAGGAGCGTGGTGGGTAGAGTGAGCTGTGCTTTGAAGTCACCACATCTTGTAGTAGGATGGAGGCAGCAACGCAGGGCCAAACCCAAAAGCTCAATGCAGCTTCTCCTCTGTGAGGAGCAGCCAGGCAGGTGATAGCTCCCAACTGAGTCTAGGAAGCTCACACCCTCTTAGTATTTGCCATGTGAGCTTGAGTTCTTGCCCTACATGAAAGGCAAGGGAGTTTTAGCAGCAGGCTGAATGGGTTCAGTGAAGCAGCCAAGGAAAAAACCACAATCTCACTCCTACACCTCTTGTTGTTTGTTTTCTCCTCAAAAAAGTTGCCTTTTAGGTACAGACCTAAAAACTGATACAGCCTGAGTCCCAAGGGAGGGCAATGAACCTCATCTGGCATAAATACCTGTGCTCCTTGAGGGATGACTGCATCAGATGTCTGGAAGGTAGGAAGTCTCAAACAAAAGAGGAGTTAACATGCACTTTCCAGCAGGCAGTGTGTGCTCCCTCTGACAGACGTGCTTGCCCCATGTCTTGGGAGTGGCCTCTGCCAGGGTCACTGCTGGGTTTCTCTCAACCAGCATTTCTCTCAAGTAAATATTGATTTTGTGCTGGTGGTGCTAATCAGTGTTGTTGAGAGGCTGTAAATGCTTGGCAGAACAGTGGTGGCCCTTCTTGGCAGCTAGGCTCACTCATTTGCCTTGTTTTCTGCACACTTGTGCTCATGGGTCCAGGGTGAGAAATGCTGGCTTTGGGCTGCCTGACTAGTGACCACTGACAGCTTTAGTGCCTCTTCTCCAGTGTAGGGTGGTTATGTTTGCTCCCATGAATTCGGTCAAGGATGGAAGATGTTCATTAGCAGCAGACTTGCAAACTGGCCTGTCCCTGGACAGTTTGCATCCAGTAAGAGGTAGTAACATTTCCTTCTTGGACATACCATAAGAAACAGTCTGCACATAGATCTGAAGGCAGAGGTTATCCCAGAAAACGCAGGATGTAAGGGAAGTATCAGGTTATTCTATTTCTCTGTGTAAAATCTTTTGTGGATGTTGTAGGCTACTTTCTTTGGTCTCCAGAGTTATGAAGAACTTCCTCACCAAAGTAGCCTTATGTCTGTCAGCAGAGCCAGTCAGCAGTGCAGGCTCAGGTGGATGGTAATGGATTGAGAGCTGTTGATCATTACGTGGCAGATGTTTGCAACTTCCCCACAGTGAGTGTCCACACCAGGCAGTGGAGAGGGTGGGACATCGCAGGCAAGGACTGTAGAAGCAAAAGCAGCATTGCCACATCAGCACAGTGTTGAGGCTTGGCTCACTGCTGCAGCTGAGCCAGCACTCTCTGTGCTGTGCTGAACTGGTGAAAAGAACAAGCTCACATGGGGATGCCAATGTTGCTGTGTAGATCATGTTGCCTCCCCTCTCCTGGAAGACTGTGACCTGGTTGCACCAGCACTGCTGTGGCCCTGAGCCAGGTGGAGTTAAGGAGACCCCTGTCCCCAGGTAGAGGCTGACCTTCTGGACAGGATGCTTTGTGCTATTTGAGGTGACAAGGTGACTTGCCTAGTTGCAAATTGGAAGGTGTAGCCATCAGGAGCTGAAATCCCCAACAATGGACAAGCTGGACTATGTCCAGTTAGTTGAAGGCTGAATGAGAACTTGCCTTCACTTTTCGAGGTTCAGGATCTAATTTCAGAACTTGTCTGTGCTGCCTGCTGCACCGTTGCTGTCCCAATGGATTTTTTTCAGGTTCAGGTGCTAATCAACCTTGTAGCAGTCTGAATCATCCCCTGTCTCCTGGAAAATCTGAGATATCCTTGGTTATTGGCAAGTATGTCCATGTTGTGTAGCTGTTCCAGACTTACAAGCAGCACCTGGTGCTTAATGGGAATGCTGGAGCACGACATTAACTTTGTACATTCTGTTAGGTAACTGAGGTGTTTGTGCCCTTGGAGACTTCAGAATTGGAGACTGGGTCAGTTGGTTTTAAGAATCTCACATTTTGCTGTGTCCATCCAGTGGAGACATTTGTGTCTGAGCTCTGTCTGTCTGGGCTGCTCTGAACATTATGGATGTGTTGCTGCTGTCTTTGCGGAGTGGATGAAAGTGTTTGTGGTAAAATGTAATCAAGTGGAAAATTGCAGTGCATATAAACACATATGGCACTCAATGACTGGGCATTAGGCACAGTGACTGCAGGCAAAAAAAATTATCTGTAAACGTTTCGCAGCAAGTTTCAAAATCTTAAAGAACAATAAGATATTAGCAATTTAATGGGGTGATTCAGCGAGGCAGCGATCCTTAGGTTGAGAGAACAAGGATGCATGCAGCTGCAGTGACAGGAGTGGCTGGGATTACTCAGCCAAGCTCAACAAGCCCTGTCTCCCAGCACAAAACAGCTGCCAAAGGTTTCCTCCACATGGCAACGTGGCTGTGCTTGGAGAGGAGAGAGCCAGGAGGTGGCTCATGAACCTTACCATTGCCACCTCCAGCCCCCTCCAAGAGCCTGCTGTTTACAGCAGCATTTGGAAGAGGCTGTGTGTGGTCAATGAGGCAGAACTGATGGGTGAGGTGGATCAGGCCTGGCTCAGGTCGGGAGCTGTGAAGGCACTGCAGGTCAGTGGCTGCCTTGGCCTCCCAGAAAGGGAGATCCGGGTCTTGTTCATCTCCTGTGCCTTTGGGCTCCATCTGCTTGTGCTGCCCAGGATAGCACCTTTTCAGCTACTGCAGAAATCACAGCAGTCCAAATCCTTCCTCAGGCCAACTGTTTTGCACCTTACCTTAGCTCTGTCATCTACTGGAACTGCACTTGGATCTTGCACATCTGAAACCATGGGATTCACTGCCTGAGCAAGGTGTCTGTCTCCAAACCTTTTGTTTTGATCCCACCACCTACAGGGAACATGCCAGCATATGAAAATTATTTTTTCCTGAGTGACAGGAGTACCAGAAAGGTGTTTTTCTTCTCTTTCCATATGTTGACTCCCCTTTTTCTGACAGGAAAAAAGTTACCTGTGAGTAGGGGGAGGAAAGCACCTTGCCAGTGTCACCTGGCTGTACCTTTCCCAAAGGACACTGGAAAGTAGCTTGAATACTAAGAGGAATATAGCTTTGGTGGCTCTACTGAGTGCCCTGAGGCCCTGGATCTTGGAGACAAAATTGCACAGCAGTTAATGGGAGAACAGCTTCTGAAGGAGTAAAGAGGGCACCAACTGGGAAAACCAAGAATATTGGCAGTTTGGCCCAGCAAAGCTTGGCTGATTCCAATCCTCTCTGGGGAGAAATCTTCTCAAACTAACCTGTAATATCTGCCCAAGTGAAATAAAAATAAACAAAATCAGTGTTTCTTGGCCATGAGTGGCTGCTTTCCAGGAATTCAAGGAACACAGTGGGGCCCAAAGCTGATGCAAGCAGAGCAGTAGGTTCTCTTCAGCTCTCTGCATGGGATCTTTAATTTTCATATACAACCGTGTGAACATGCCTTTTCTTGTATTTGATGCTGGAAATGGAGACCCAAGTACGTGGATCATTAACAAAGTGTAACTTTGGTGAGATTGCAGGCAGGCATGTGACGGTGTCCTTGGCTTCATCTAGCAGAATGCCTAGGGCTGGATTTTGGTAAGACAACATGCCTGCCTCACTTGTATATTCAACTCTGAATAAAATTGGTGAAAATAATGGTGGGAGAAGCTTTTAATGAATTGTTATTAAATAAAGTTTATTTTCAGTATATGTTCTTATCCATTTAAAAAACTCTTGCTTTTAATCTTATCTCTTTAAATGTGGTATATTAAAAAGAAAGCTTGTATTTCTTGCCTTAGTTTAGGCAGTTGTGGTGTTCACATCTACAGTCATTGCTCTTTCTGATACATAAGTACCATAGGGAAGTCGTACAACAAGGAAATCAAGCTGATGAGGCGTGTCTGACACTACTGAGTACAGATACATTTACCTACAAAATTTCCCTGCCTTTATAACAATCAGATGAAGACAGGCCTCCAAGGATTGTCCAGAAAACTCACAAAGCTCTCTGCTGTAGTCAGTTTTGAATGTGAAGTTCTTCTCAAGACTTGTCCCTTTTCAAAGGCTCTGCATTTGCTTGAACTAGCTCCCTGCCTGTTCTACTCTCTGCTTTACTACCTAAGGACTGTACCTTGTTGCCAGCTTCCTATTTTCTCTGGGTATTTCCATGCTCCTGCAGCACTAAACCCAATGAGTCTCCCTCCCTCAGATGAAAGAATGGGTTACTAATGCCTGTTCTTTGCCAGCTTGATGTCATCAGTCTGCACATAGATCTGGAGGCAGAGGTCTCCTAGACCATGTACCTGTGGTGTCCAGAGCAATAAAGTCTCTACCTACCTACGTCAGCTTTCTGCTGAGAACAGCAACTCGTACCTCCTGCCTGAGAGGGAGGATCATGTCTGCTGGGTTTTGGGCAGAGATGTAATGCCCAATTTCCATGTGGAAGGGCAGGACTAAAGAACAGTAAGGCCTTCCCTTTCTGGGTACACTGGTATCACTAGTCCCTGCTACTCTCTGCCCTCTTCTCTGTCCATCCATAAATCCTCTTGTGAACCTTGCATGCATGGTGCTAGATAAAAACTCATCCTCAGGACCTGTGGACTACTCAAAGCTCCCCACTCTGGTTTGTGTTTGCTTCAAGTTCCCTGGATTTCAGATGCATCAGAGGTAATTTCATTCATCCTGCCCTAGCGCTGGGGTCAGATCAGGCATGAAGCCTCTGGATGAAGGGAACAGAGCTGGTCCAGGGCTGAGGGGATTCAAGTGCAGATGGAAGTAAATGTGTGATGGCTGGATTTTCTTGGAAGTATTTATTATGGTATGTTTGCCTGAGGCATGCCTTGGCCTAGATAGAGGTCTCTGGCATCAGAGAGGGCTTACTAGATGAGCTCTCAGTCATGGAACTGCCCTTCAGCATGAGCAAATGAACTACAGGCTGAGGCAGGACCCTGCACTTGTGAGCCGATGCGTACCAGTTTCCCCAGGGAATTGCTGGGAAAATGTGGGCTTAGCTGGGAGAGCCTTTGCTGAGCTGCTTTCAAGTGGAAGGTGCTTCTGAGGAATACTAAGAGAGGGAGGGCTTTTTGTTTCCCAGTGGACAACTGGTATCTGCCCTGGCCCTGAAGGTCCTACCTGCATTGGCAGCTGCTTCTGTGCCCAAGGATTACGGTACAGTTGCTGTCACCCTGGTGAAGGTCCTTTGAAGGATGACACATGGATCTGCCTTCTGCCTTATGACCCCAGGAGGGGAGAAAGTCCATGAGCAATTGTCTGAGAGACTTTGTAATTAGCTGCTGAACCAGAAGGCTGCTCTCTTTGAGTAGGTGCAGTCAACTCCACTGCTCCTGTGACTCAAACACTTCTCTGAGACAGGCAACTGATGGTGGTGCCCTTTACACAGGTCAGGAACAGAAAAATGCTCCTCAGCAAACTTTATTTGCTTGCTGTAGCATGTGGTTTGATGCTCAATAGGCAAACTGGAGATGCTAGGGTTGATAGAGTGCATGTGCTGGCTATTGCTATGACAGATTATGAAACCACCTGAGTCACTTGTCCCATTGTCCCCACCCATGTGGAGGCTATGGTACTTGAGGCAGGTCTGCCTGTCACACCTGAAAGAGCTGTGCAGCTCAAGCACAGCCAGGGAGAGATTTTAAGTCAAAAAGCAGCTGTTCAGTCACTTGGTGTAAGCTGGTGGGTAACTAAGGGAATTCTCCTTGTTTCTTTTGTCTAAACCCCTCCTTCCCAAAGGGCCTCCTGTCATGGTTTGAAGGCACTGGGACAGAAAATCTACTGCTGCTCCTAAGAATTTGCTCCAGAGGTGAAAGGCTGCCATCACTTAATAAAAAACCCGTCACTGAATCCCATTTTTGACTGAAATTTGTCTGCGTTTACTGTAGGTTCTTTTCTTTCTCTGTCAGCACCTGAAACTTGTATAGAAAGGGTCACACTCCCCTGGCCCCCAATACTCAAGCTGCCTTTGACCTCTGGGTGCTGCTCCAGCTGCTGTGCTGATTTTTGGTTTATTTGGGCTGCAGCTGCCCTTGCTGAACAGCAGGCAGACCTTGCTGGTTGGCCCAGCCCATCCTGCAGGAGACAGGCTGGCTGCTGCGTTTTCCATACCTGCAGTCTCTGATGACAACCTGCCTTTCCCAAAGTGACTCTCCAGGTCTGCAAGGGAGGACTCCACTCTTCAGGAGCAGCTGTGATGAGCTCTCTCTTGGTGCAGTGGCCAAGGCATTGCTGTCACCTCCGGCAGATGCTGTACAGCTGTCAGACTCTCTCGCTCCTTCCCCAGCAGGACAGAGCTGATGCCTGCTGATGCTGGGATTGCCTCCCACATCCAAGAGACTGGACTGTGGTTGCTGGTTTTTTAGATGTTGCCCTGGAAAGGTTCTGTCAAATACTGGTCTTGCACCCAAGGCACAACCAGACAAACACTGCCCAGCCATTTCCAGGCACTGGACAAGGTGTATCTACCTGATACTGGATGCCTGCAAATTCCCATTCACACTGGGACAACAAAAAGGCAGGGGTGGGTGGGCAAATTCCCATGTTATGGCCCTGCATGAGGGTTACAGTGGAAGAGGGTGGCTGTGGTGGAAAATGAAAGCTTCGGGATCTGACAGTGGCAGTGCTTTCCAAGTGCTTTAAGGCAAATAGAGAGCCATCCTGTGTGTCCAAAAGAGGAAAGCTCAAACCCAAAGGGTCCGGGTTTTGAAGTGTCGGGACTGTGATCAAATTCGGGGACAATGGCGTTGATGAAGGTGTCTGAGGTAAGTGGAGGGGGAGAGCAATGAAAAAGCCCGCCTAAAAGGAAGGCAGACAGACAAAACCAACCCCTTCCCTTGTAGGAACGACGGCGAGGGCAGGAATCGGAACGGGCAGCTCTAGGGGTATGCGGCAGTGACACGCGGTGGGGTACGCGTGGGCACAGCCGCAGGTGACCGCCGGGGAGCGCGGGCAGTGCCGCCCGGAGCTGCCGTGTGCTGCCGCGGCACGGCCACGGCGTGGAGCCCGCGCTCCGTGCGGCGCTCCCGGGGCTGCCGCGGGGACCGCGCCGTGCGAGCCGGCCAGCCGGGATGCTCTCGGCCTGCGGAGGGGCGCCAGCCGCTGCAGGGGCTTCAGGCTGAGCTATCAGGAGGGTCAGAAACCTAATTCTGAACTGAGATACCTTAGGAGCATTTTTCCCATGAAAATCTCCCCTGGCACAGAGCCCTTGTGTCAGATACACCAGGTATGAATCTGAATCCAGTTTCAGCCTCAGTTTGGAACCTATCTGCTAGACCTAGGTTAGACTTGCCTCTTCTTGACCATGCTTATAGTTTCTGGGGATGTACGTGAGACCAGGTGGCTACACCTGAACACTGGCATTAGGAAGGATGCTGTCTGCTGTGGTAGATGCTGTGCAAGTACAAGCATATGGTGCAAGTCATATTTTCATTGTGCCACATGATGTTGTCATATACCAACACAAACCAAACCTGCTGAGGTCTGTGTGCACTCTAGTCACACTGGCAGGAGATCTTGTATATGTGAAGTCTAATTTTGGTTACTNCCCCCCCCCCCCCCCCCCAACTGTAATAAAACAAAAGAAAAATTCTCCCCTGTTTAATCTGGTTCTCTAGCAGATAAATCAAATCCAGACCTGTTTTCCATGGCTTGAATTGCTTTTTTTCTTTGCCCCACTGGCTACTTTTTTATCTTGCTCTGCACTGAGAGGTGTACCTCACCTCAGCTTGGAAGAAGCTTCCAGTACCTCTCTGTAGTCACAGCTATGGAACAGCCCCAGCAGCCTGTGGACACACTGCCCTCAGCTGTGATGTCTGCCTGTCCACAGGACAGGTGGAGGGACACATGACACGTGATGTCCCTTCCGAAGAGGTGATGCTCTAACTCCTGTGATCACTGTTGCCGGTGCAGGGGGTTCTTGTTCTGCACCCTTTTTTACACCATCGGCAGGGTTGGGACTGGGTTCCTGGGGCCCCTCTCAGTGCTCCGCGCCCCACTTCCCTCGGTCCAGACCCAAAACGGGGAGCTGCTTGCCTTTTTCGCCTTGCTCTTCCTCCTGGCAGGGAAGGGAACAACCTGTGCATTGGCTCTCTGCAGGGAGGGAGCGGCGAGGGAGCCGCGGGGCCGGTGCGGGTGCGGGGCTGCAATGAGCGCTCTGGACCCACGAGGGCAGCAGAACACTGCGGCAGACGCGGGCTCAGCCCGAGGTGGCCGCGGGCTGGTGACAAAAGGGACCCCGACTCGGGGCTCTTCACAGGCAGAGGGACTGCTGCCTGGGACGCTCAGAAGATGCTGGGAAGAGCTCAGGCACACTGCTTGTCTAGAAAAGGAAGGACCCATCTCTGTCCCCTCTTGGGACCAGGGCTCGCCGCAGGCTTGCCCAGGCTCTGAGACTTCGGGTCATGGGAATGGGGCTGTGCCCCAGGCAGATGCCAAGGGGATGGATCTAGAAATGCAACGGCTGTGTCCTTGCCCTGATATCAGCTGGAGCACTTCTGGGTCTGCCCTATGCTTGGCCATCACCCCCTTTGCAGAGGAGGTCTGTCCTGGGAAACACCTTGGAAGGGAATCTGTTTTGGTGGTTTTCTCTGCATCTCCATGCCAGGGCTCTGTACATGGCTCTCACAATGCTCACCAAGCATCACCTGTATTTCTCATGGCTCAGAGAAGCCTGAATGCCGTTTTCAGTGCACCTAAGGTGGAGAGCATCCTGACTCTGGCCAGGTAGTGTGGTCAGTGGCTGGACTCATGCCTTCCTCCTCTTCCAGTAGAGGAAAAGCCCCTCAGGTGGAAATGAGGGAGTCAAGGATTTGTTGAATTCCACAGTAGAACCACCCAGCTCTGGTTTCCCAATGCTTCTGAGACTTGGGGATGCCAGCGGCAAAGGTGAGCTCTGACCTAGGCTGCAAATGCAAAGCCCCAAATAAAGCAAAGCAGTGCTGTGAAGAGCTCATACCTTTTCCCCTGCTAGTTATGTACCTACCACTGCAGCCAAGCCATGCAGTGGCTGCAGCGAATGACTCACAGACCTGGAGAGCACAGCCAGACACTTCCATTCCAGACCTCTGCTCCCCAGGCCTGTGCTCCTAGCCCTTCTCTGCAGCCCCCTCCCATTCCCTTCTTTCCAATCCTCTTGAACTGTATTCTTGGCAAGGGTGCTGGCTCTCAGCCCTTGCACCTCATGTGCCCTATTGATAGCTGGTAATTTATGTAAATCTCCTAATATATGGATTCTGGGATCAGGACGGAGGGTTTGTGTGTGAGATGAGATTAATATGTTTGCAGATTCTCTCTGCAAAGAGAATGAGAGAGACAGGCAGGGCTGGGACGCTCGCCCTAGGTCTCTATTAGTACCTCTGCATGCACTCACCATGCCCAGTCTCTGCCTCCATGGGGCCAGCGGTGCACAGGACTCTCCCTGCTTTGGCCACCCCGGTCACCCACAGCCAACCTTGTGGGCCAGCTGCCTGGGACTGCCCATTTCTGGGAGCCCACAATGTGCCTGGTAGTGGTTGCTGTCTCTGTCTGCTCCACCAAAGTTTCAGCATGTCCGGAAGGTGGCCAGGCTGAGCTGTGACAGGGACTGCTGCTGCTGCGCGATTGTATGACCCCCTGAAAGTGCTGGGAAAATGTGGCTCAGCTTTATTCTTGCTGTGGGAGTTCAGGACAAGGGAGGCTGCTTGTAGCCACTGGCCTCATGGTGCAGCTGTGGCTCAGCACTTCCTGGTCCAGGTCAAACTCAGGGATAGGGTGGTGCAAGCAGCAGGGCATGGGCTGGGAGGGACCAGCATAACAGAGGGGTAGCAGGGTACAGGGCCCTGGGCAGGGGGAAGATGGTGATGCCAGTTTTGATGGCCACACACTGTCTCTCCTGAGGACTGTGGTCTCTTGGGTGAGAAGTGCTGCCTGTACACGCAGCCCTGTTCAGGGTGTGTGCCTTATCCGTGCACATCTCCTGGCCCGGCAGCAGCGCCTGGCTGCCTGGGCTCGGCCTGGATGGGAAGGCAGAGCCCACCAAAGCATGGTGGAGGCCAAGAGAAGTTGGGGAGCTGCGGAGTAGGTGGCAGGGAAGGAATCCACCCTCTGATTCAGATGTTCCCGAGGAGTTCCTGTTCTATACCTGACATTTAGAAACCAGGAATCCTGCTGATGGATAGGATTTGATGTGGTGGAGTATATTTCACACTGTGTCATTTATCCTGGTGCTGCCTCATGTGAAATGTCAGCCATCCAGGAGGCTTTTCTGATCGCTCTTTGAAGTACTGGTTTCTGATAAACTCAGGAGAAAGATGCTTTTACCAACCCAGGTCAGGAACCAGGAATGGAAACAACTTTTCTCCTCTCTGTGCAGGGTCTCTTGGTGGGACCTGCCAGCTCAACCTGACTTACTGAGAGTCACAGTGGGGTCCTGCTGCCCCTCCTGCCCCTGGTGTATCCCTCCTTCTTTTTGGACCGTACAACCCCCTTTTTTCCACCCCATATCTCTCTGACAGCACCCTGTCTCATGCTCCCTCTCCCTGCCTGTGTCTGGATTTGCTCCCAATACTCTTTTTAGCCTTTGGAGGAATATTTTCAAGTCTCCTGGGGTTGCTGCTGTTGACAATGGAAATCTATTGTGTTTTATGTGCCTGGAAAATGAATTTCCATGTCAGAAGAGGAGAGCAATTACCACAAGCAAGAGAGATCAAATTGGGTCTTTAAAAAGAAAATAAAGTTCAGATCTTATCTGATTAATGAGATTTCTTCCAAACCTTAACAAATCTTAATTACAGTGACTCTGCTGGAAGGGATGAGGTAAAGCTAGGATTGGGGCTATCTAAACAGAACCGCTCTCTTCCGAGCTAGAGTACATCCCTGCATGAAAGCAGCAGGGACGGCCATTGAGTGTGGAAAGCTGCTCAGCTGGAAATCAGCAAGGGAGGATTCTCCATGGAGCCTGAGCAGCTCCTTCCCCAAAGGCTCGCAGTGCTGGGGGAGAACCCCACCAGCCCCGACCAGCAGTGAGCCCTCTGCTTTGCTCTGCCCTGGATCCTGGCATCCTTTTTGCTCCAGATCCCTCTGCTTCTACAAATTTTTCACCTTTTTTTTTTTCCTTTTCTGTAATAAGAAAAATTATTCCTTTGCTAAGGATTTTTATTCTTTTCCCATTTTTTAAAAAGAAGCCTCCTGCTTAATAATAAGCTCAGGAGTGCTAAGTTGTTTATTCAGTTTAAGCTCACAAAACGTTTTTTGATGATTTGACTGGATTGCCTGCATAACACAGACCAGAGATTGTCCCCCTGCCACCCCTTTATTGAACACAATAACTTTCTTCCCGAAAGAATACGAGTCTTGAGCCGAATATGTTGAGAAAGGGAAACTCCAGTGCTTCCCGTAACAGCTGCTCTGATGGTTAATCACCCTGACTTCCTCGGACAAAGTGAAACAAAATTTTAAAAGGTCCAGTACTTTATTTTTAATTGGACTTGTCTGGCTTCAGCATTTATCCATTGGCTCTTGTTACAGATTTCTCTGGCAGATTAAAGAGTTTTTTAGAATCTGGTATTTCTTCCCTAGAAAGAAATTTATATACAGGAAGCAAGTCACCTCTTGATCCTTTTAATAAACTCAATAAATGGTTCAGTTTGGATCCTTGGTGTAGTGCATTTTCCCCCCAGTTCTGGGTAATGTTTGGGGTTCTTCTATCCTGTTACCAGAATACAAGCTGAGACAGAAAGACGAGGACACAGGAATGAGTCCAAACCACCAGAAAATCAGACAGCCAAACCTTCCCTTCTCTTTGTCTCAATGTGTATGAACACATTGTTTCCCTTCACATTATCTTTGGAACAAATTTGGGAAAATATCACTCATCTAAAAGGTATTTTCTCAATCTCTATAATTATGGACTAATTATTAATAGCTATAACCAGAGACAGAGCTAGCCGTCAGCATCTGAGTGAGGGGTAAAATGGCAACAAATCAGTGTATTTAGGCCCATGTAGATTTTCAGGGTATTGGTGAGATTTACAGCAGGGGCTGTGGAGTGCCCGAGCATCCCCGCTCTGTGGCACACGGCGGAGCCTGGCTGAGCTGGGGAGCGAATGGGCCCCAGCGAGAGTTTGCGCTCCGGTCAGCTCTGGGAAGGAGGCAGCCCGAGAAGCTGAAGTTGTGCAAAAGAGCCAGACACAGCAGGATCTGAGAAGCAGGAAAATCCAGCAGCTACCAATGATGCACATACATCCTCTAAAACCTTTCTGCTCTTGGACTTCTAGGATCTGTACCTGGTGTGTTTCCAGCTTAAACTGCTAGGTACAAATTTTGCTTGTGCTCCTGATCTATTCACCAAGATTTCACCCTCTCTTCTCAGTCCAGCAAAGTTTCAAAATGTGTGAATAATTTAAATTATTTTTGCCTCATTTCCACTGCCTGATATGATTCTCATCTGCCTGTCTTGTTTGCCTGATTTATGAAGGTTTGGGTTTTTTCGGCATTGCTTCTGTTTTTACGGAGGGAGAAGTAAAGGCTGTTCTAATGGGGTTTTTTTGTTTTTACTCTCTGTTTTTACTGAGGGAGAGAATTTTTTTTCTTATAATAAATGTTTGGTTTACTGTCAGCTTTCTCCTCAAGGCCCTGATTTGGTGGACTCTCTCTGCAGTTACTCCACTTCAGGCATGTGCTTAAATCTTCTCGGAAGAAATGATCTTGGGCACAGAATTAAAAATAAATATTTTCGTAAATCGAGAGTCAAATCTTCAGCACATATCCAGTCTTACCTTGCTCCTAGCTGTGATTACATTTGCAACTTTCAGGACAGTGAATGGGAGAGGAACAGCCACAAATACATTTAGAGAAAACTGTTGTTTTCCCTCCGTTTCTTTACACTTTACCACGAAAGCTGTTTTTGCATTTAAAGAAAGGACACTTCTCCCCTAGTATTAACAACTTTTAACTGTTCAAAAATCACAGAGCAAGCCCTCAAACCAGCAAGATTATAAAAATAACATAGTTGGGATTCTTGCACTGGCTTTCTGTGTTAAGGGGATGCACACATCACATTTTCAAGCATTCTCTGCATTGTCCAAGGTTAGAAAGTTACTTTTTAATTGAAGGCTGAATTCCTGATCCTAACACATACTCTTTTTCTTCCTGTGCCTCCTTCTTCCCCAAACTCTGCACATTATTTTTAGCTGAAGGATCTAATTTCTGCCTGTGATACTGCTCTCCCAAGGCATTGCCACTGGGTTAGGAGCAGGAAAGTGGACACTGAAGCTCACCAAGCCAGTGTGAATCTACAAGCAGAGCCTGGCTTGACCGTGCCGACTCTTCAAAAATCATGGGCTTGATCCCCATTCACCTTTCACAGTTGCAAAACTGGCTTAAAAATCGGAATGTTAAAAAAAAAAAAAAAAAAAAAGGGAATTAGCAAGTGGCTTCTTTTCTGATGCCATTGTGTTGTGGAACAGCAGGCCAGCTTTCAAGCTTTTTGCTGCATCCACAACAAATAGTTATTTCTTAAGAAAAAGGATTAAAAAAGTCTGCTCAGAGCTTTGCATATAATCCTATGACTCCAGGACCCAAGGCTTTGAGTAATATCAAAATCGAAATAAATTCTCCCTGTGAGAATCATAAGAATCTGCCAAATTAGTTCACAGGGGTAAACAAACAGCCAAATATTAGTATTCTACACTAAGAGCTAAATCCTGTAAGTGGGGCCAGGGTTGCACATGGATTATCCTTTTATAGTTCAGGCATGGATTTACCAAGGGGATTATAGGCCTTCCCCTCCCCACCCTCCCTTCCTCCCCTCCATCCCTGGTGTTGCCCAGTGCTGCACACTCCCACTGCAGCGCAGAGTTCCTCCCACTGCCCCGACATCCTTCCCTGGGCACAGGGATGCATCTGCCCCCTTGCTCCTCCACCCTGAGCACCCTGGGAGCAGTCACCCCCCTTCTCAAGATGACAAAGGCAGGACCGGGAGTGATGCAGAAGTCAGTTAGTTCCAGGTCCTGAATGGGTGCAGAATTCCTGGGGGATGGGGGATTAGTCCCCAGATGTCCCAGCCTCCTTTCTTCCTGCCACTACTTTGCCTTGCCCGATGCTGTTTCCTGAACAGGGATAATGACAATTCAAACTGACACCCTGCTTCAGTTTTCCTTCCCTACTGGTCTGATAGTGCAGTCCTGATGGCTTGTCACTCTTAATATCCTGCACATTTCTACCGAGTCCCTCAGAGTGTCGGAAGGCTTTGATTGTGCCCAGGGTAGCTTGCATGATGCTGAGGTGCCACATACTTACAGATTTGATGAACTTATTTCTTTCTTGACTCTTTTTCCCTACTGTATGCACCTATATATCTGCATGTGCATGCACAATCACTCACACATTTTACTATCAAGGTAGACATGGGTATTTTTAACTGGAATTTTGCTGCTTCTTTTAGGCAGAAACAATTCTGCAACATCATTTGTTTGCTCAGATATTTGTATTTGTGCGTTTTATAGATTATTACTATTACATAAAAGTGCCCAGTGCTTTACGGGACACAAAATACAGATAATCTCTGTCATGAAGAGTGCACAATCTAAACAAAACAGACAACATAGACAAGGCTCCCTGAGAGGCACAGAGGAGTGAAGATTAGTCTTGTTTCAGATTTATAAATATACTGCTAGCATTATTGGACAAGAAATAGACATGTTTTCTTCTTCTTCCCCTTCCATCCTCCCAGTTATTAATGCTTCCCTCTCATTCACACAATAGAATTATGATGCAACATGAAATAAAGCCTGGTTTAGGCTCCTGGCCCCAATTCAACAACCCTGAATCCCATCCTTGCTCCCTGGCGCTCACGTGCTTAAGATTTCTCTGGACGGGTGCCTTAGATCATGCACTCTATTGACAGCTGCCCTTTTGCTTACAAATGAAAGCGACCCTAGATCAATAAGAAAAAAGCGTTATTCTCTTTACCTGTTTAATGCCACGGCTGTGGGTTGCTGTAAGATTTGTAAACAAGCTGATGTCTACAGGGAAAGCTGTAAGACAAAGAACACCTTCTCTACCAAAGGGAGAGGGTGTTCTGTGTTTACATACAAATCACCTTCTGGGGCTTTTTTCACGGGGCTCCAGAAATTTGCTGTGTGGACTGACAAGAAGGGGGTGTTTATTGTCTGGTGTGCCTCTGCCTGATGCACAGACCCAGCACTTTAAAAGGACACTTGCAGCTTGACCAGTTTTCATCAAGGCACATTTTGGAAAGAATCTGCACTTGGGTAAAGAGCATTTCTGAAATCACTTTTATGATTCTCCCTCTCTCCCTTTTTTTTTCCTTTTTTGCCTCCTTCCTCCACACCCATACTTACCTCTCCTCCTAATAATTTAAAGGATTTGAGGCTTGTAAGAGCAATAGAATTCTATGACTCAGAGGAAATCATGTGTGCAGTCCTGGACAAACGCGGTGGAAGAGGGGTTAAAGTCGGTGCCCAGCCACCCAATCAGGCACAGGTCTCTGAAGTAGAACTGTCTGGCTGCAGGGGGCTCACCTGGCACTTGGCTGACAGATTTAATTGCATTGTGACCCAGGTCCAAGTCACTGGATGTCTTCTATGGCTCAGATTCCTATATGGAAGATAGAGATGCATTGTGAAGTTAGGGAAGTTCATGTGCACAAAAGAGAATCAAACATCAGTTGAGATGCTTTTCACGTGTTTCTCATCTCAGCACACTTACTTACTCAGAGTTCGCATTTCCTGGACAGTGTCTGGAGGGACCTCCTCCCTAGACGTCACTTACAGAGGTTTGGAGAACTGGGGAAGGTGCTAGGAGAGGCCCCCCGGGTATCCCTAAGTGGGAGGAGGACACTTCACAAAGGTATATTGGAAAATGCAGAGATGAAGCCAGGATGTTCCTGCTTGAACTCACTGAGTTAGACACAGTGAGGCTGGGGATGCTGGGGAAGCTGGGGAAGCTGGTGTGAATGCTGGCCACAACTGTGGTTCTGCACTGGCCTTGGACCAGTTACTTACCCCTCTGCACCCTCTTTCCTTTTTGTTGCTTGTGCTGTTGGTCAGCATTCTGGGGCAGGCAAGTCCTCTCCTTTGGTCATCCACAGTGCTTGACTGCTACTGAAACAACCAGCACCAGCGGCACATCTGTGGCCCAAGGTCCCCTCCCTCCTCCTCCAAGCAGAGCGCAGTGGGTCACATTGCTGGCATGCCATGGCCATGATTCAAACCCTACAGATGACCCACATTTGCTTCTGCACCTAAGTTGTGTCCTGCATCAGACCAGCCACTTCAGCAGGGGGCTTTGGCTGCTGGCCCAGCGAGTTAGATCTCAGAGCCTGTAGGTCTGATGCTGCAATCGGGGCCTTCTCCCTGGGGGTATCTACACTGTCATGGCTAACCCAGCTGACTGTTGTTTTTGCCCATGCACAGTTTCATTCCCAGCACATTCTTCTTCTGAAACTGATACATCACTTTTAATTAGTTAGGTTTTCTTTTTCTGTCTAGAGGATCCTCCTGCCTTCAAAGACCAACTTTCAAACATTAACTCTTCTAAATGTTTCCCCCCACATTTGAACCCCTCCTTATCCTGCCTTGTAAATTATGTCCAGTCCTGTCCTTTTAGCAGGCAGGTACTTAATGTTATAAATTCAGCTTAGTGTCTCCTTAAGTACATGTATGTGTGTATTTATCTGTGTGTGTGTGTGTGTGTGCACATAAAGAAAGAACAAAATAAAGTTGTATCAAGCCATAAATTACTCCTCTAGCCTCATAAATTGCCAGGTGAAAGCTCAATTTTTTGACTTTTCTTCCAACTAAATGAGATAATTAATGTAAGAGGGAAAAAAAATGGGGGAGACCTTCCTCCTCCCTGGAGCCCTTAGCCTTGATGTTTGGCTATGAAATGCCAAGGTTGCAGTGGGGTGGAGATCTCAGTTCTGGAGTGGGGGGAAACAGTGAAGGAGACGGAGATCTGGGAGGGTGGGGGTCATGGGGACAGGCGAGGGTTTTCATTTTGCCAGGGCCGTGGGAGGGACTGTAATGCGGGCTGTGACCCTATTTAATAAAATGCCTAGGAAAGCAAGGGGCCAGAAGGGGGGGCGAGAGGGAGACGCAGTGGCTGGGGCTGGCAGGAGACTGTCATGAGATGAAAGTGTCCCTTCGTCCATTCCTTTCCTCCCTCTCTGCTGTCAGCACTTTTTAATGTCAAACAGTGTGAGTGGTCGATGGGGCTAGCTTCTGTCTCCTCATATGTACTTTTTTTTCACTTTCCCCAGAACTTCAGCCAGATGAATTCACTGCTTGGGAGCAACTAGAGAGCGGTGCGGGTGGCCCTGCAGGCGTCCTTTTCACTAGGACCTTGAGCTGAACTTTTTTCAAGTCTTTCTCTGAGGCAAAAGCTTGTCAGGGAATGTCTCCTTTCTGCCCTGCCACCCTCAAGTCCTAGACCACCCTGGGTGTAAATCTGGTCTTACAAAGCTTTGCCTGAGACCAGTGTGGGCATCACACAGTGGATACTGTCCTTGTGATAATCCAGTCCCTGCACACTGCACTGAAATTTAGGGAACTTGAGCATCTCTTTGGTCCCTGTCACCAGTCTGTTGGGAGACACTGGGTCATGCATCATGCAATAGCTCAGTTTCCCTGCCTTTAAAATGATGGTACTCATCACTACTTCATTTGTGATGAACTTGGGAGATGTATGAAAAATGCACGGTGAGAAACTGTTGCTTTTGTCACGTGTGGTAATCTGTAGGTGAGCAGGTACCACCCAGCCCAAAAATGCCCTGTAACAAGGTGACTGGCCTTGCTGGGACTATGGCCACAGGGCTAGGTCATAAGCAGTGCCAGAGTCACTGCACACGTGACATCACGACGTGCACATCTTTGCTGTGCCTGTGGACCTTGCTTGGCAAGCTGCGCAGCTGTGGAAGTAGGTTCAATTTTGATTGCCCCAGGGTATTTCAGAAGGCCCAGAGGTGCCAGCCCTTGTGGGTGAAGAAAATTCATCTTTGCAGTGAAGCTGAGCCACAAGACCCCCAAGAAAAGTGACTTCTGCAGTTTTGCTGATGGGAGCTACCTGATTAAAGTGTGACAAACTGATCGCTTATGTTCATGAGCCTGAGCTGTGCTTTGTTCTGCAGCTGCAGGTGAGGGTACTTTTTGACACTGATGAAATGAAACTATCACCTTTTTTAAGTTTAAGCTCAGGTAACCCAGCAGAGGCAATTGCACTGTCTGTCATTTGTCCCCATCCTCTCCATAATGTTTAACCTACCTGTCAATGTCAGCCATACTTGACACACGGACAGAGACCACTAAACTATTCTATGCCTACAAAATGTGTTTAAATTAATAATGGGGTAAAGAAGCAAGGTTCACATTGGTGCCAGCACCAGGACTACTCCATCTTCTCTGCTGGCCAACCACCCCTCCATGCCCAGTGACCAAACAGCACATGGCTTGGAGCCAGTGACAGCATGCAAGCTGAGGGTCCTTCTGAGGCAATGGGAGGCACTGGAGGAGAATTTGTCCTCTGCGGTTATTGTAGTGGTGATGGAGGGAGGACAAAGGAATCAGGACACAAAGCTATCAGAAAACAGGTTTCACTAGTCCTGTCAATCCCAAGACCTGGCTTTGATTTATCTTTTTTATATCTATGGAAAATCCTCTATCTCCTCTCTGGCCTAGCCATTGGGTTGCTTGATTGGGACAACCTAAAGCTGCAGGTCATTTTCGACCTGGAAGGGTGCAGATGGGAGGGAGGGGAAGGGTTTGAGGTGGGCACATCGTCTGGGATAGTCAGAAGTCCAGGTGAGCATGGGTGGAAGCTTTGACACCTTGGCCATGCCGTGGTGGTGTGGGGCAGGGGCAGAGGGGATGGTGCCCATTTCTCGGGTGTGCTGTGCGAGGGGCGGGGGAGCTGGGCTGCCTCTCTGCAGCCTGTGGGCACTGCTGTGCTGCTCACAGCAGTGTATGTTTGGTGAGGAGCTTTGGCTGTCTTAAGCACCTTTCGAATACATTGGGCACAGCTCATTGAATCCTCTAACAATCCAGCTCCTGTCTCCTCTCCCCCCTCTTCCCAAGAGCCAGTGTCTTTTTTCAAGAAACATCAACAATGCCTGTGCCCCACACTCCTGTGGGCTCTGTCCCTATCCCTCCCATCCACAGACTGTCCCCCCTTGCTGCCCCATGACACAGGGCCCCCTCTGAAAAGAGGATTTTGTTGCTGGCAAATGGTTCCTTGCTGGTGAGGATTTTCCAGAATTCAGCACTTCGCAGGCCCTACTCCTGCATGGAGAGAGCTAGTTAATGAGCCATTAACCAGAGGAAGGGAACTCTCTGGTGGCTGCAAGCAACAATAGCAACAAAATAACCCCAAAACAACAAAGCATACCCAAGAAAAATGCACCAAACATCAGGAGGAGTTTCAGGGAAAGGACAAGGAAAAAACAAAAGCAAATCCAGAGAGATGTGATTGTAATACCTTGGGTAAAAACCCAATCCTTGGTAAAGTAATTGCCTTCTCTGGTGAAGAGAAGGGTTTACACTTGACTCATGCAGCCCCAACAGCTATTCTTCCCCCTACCCTCTACAGCCCTGTCCCAAAATTCTCAGTTTGGCCTGAGGGCACAGCAGGAGGACAGTGAGGAATGGTGCCTTGGGACCCAGCATATCTGCCCAGGGTAGTGGCCCTGCTCTAGGAAAGGCAGGAGGCAGTGTCAGAAGATGAGGGAAGGAGGGGATACCGGCTCTGGAATGTGGGTAGTCAGGGAGAGAGTCCTCTTTGGAGAATGCATAGATGTGTTAGAGCTTGGGGAGTGAGAAGCTGGGGAGCAGGGGTGCTGAGGGTGTGCAGATGGCGGCTATGTAGGGGTTTGAAAATGAAGCAATGCAGGAGCAGACTTGGTACATGCAAAAGCCACAATGTCCCTGAGCTAGCTCATGTCAACGGCTTGTAAACCTTTAATGGCCTACCTGGAGAGTTGAGCTGCGCACCCAATAAAGCTCTCTGGGCAGGGAATGAGCACCCACTTGGGAATTAGACCCGTGTAGCTGAACTGAGGCACTTGTCTAACTAGCACATGCTGGGGAGAAGCTCTTTTGCAGTAGGATTGCAGAGTGCTGTGCCCAGGAGATCCCCAAGGTGCCTGCAGCCTCTGGCACCACTGCAACACAAACAGTGCAAGTCGTTCTTTCCAGAACTGCATCCACATTTTCACTGTTCTCATTGCAAACTTGCTTGCTTTGCTCTCCAGCTAAATACTTTGCACCTGGAAACATGCACTTGAATGCCATTTTTGTGGTGCTTGCTGGTTGGAAATCAATATTAATTTACTTGTGCGTGTAAATACAGAAACGTATTTATAAGTTTCAGATCAGCTGCAAACACATGCAAATTCTGTACATAAATTCTCACTCATTTATGTAATCTGTTCAGTAATATCATTAAAGAGAGCACATCTACTGCCTGACTAGAGTTGCATTTGCAATGTGCTGAGATCAGCTGTGCCTCTTCACGTACCACACTCCCTTGCCCATGCAGCTCCCAGCAGTGGGTGATGCTCTGGTTCCAGGTATCTTCTGCTGTTTTCCTGTGATATGTTACTAATTTTTTCAAGGGCTTTGGGTTTTGGTTTTGGGTTTTTGTGTGTGTGTGTGCATGTGCGTGTGTGTGTGTGTCTGTGTGTGTGTGTGTGTCTTTTTAGCACAAGCAGGTTTGAGTTATTCTGAGGTTTGTGGCATAGGGCGGGAATTGTGGTTTCTTTCAGACTAAACACCTGCTGCAAAGTGATTGCAAATGCACTGGACTTGATTGCATAGCTGGTCTCCTCCAGTCTTGTGTCTCTCCAGCTACAGATCACAAGAAGAGTAGGAATTATTTACAATTCTACAAAAAAGAAACATGGTCAAGCAAGACATCATTAAAATACACTTTTAACAAGACATGCTGTGTGTATTTCTCAGAGTTGTCATTTGAGAACTGCCCACTAAATTACTGCTCAGAGAAGTAACTCTGAGTGAAAGGAAAAATCGTCTGGTTAAACATATTGTATGTCAGTGCTGAGAAAATCATTAACATATATATGCTGTAGAGAAGAGAATGCACCAGCTAAAGTCTATCAATAAAGATATACCACATTTTTATGATACTGGAATTAAAGAGACCTGATAGAAAAATATCACACTCATTTTATTAAAAAATATGATCTTGTCAAAGCTGTTTCCTTTCCAGGATAAATGAAACTCAGCCGTATCAATATTACTGATTTTAAATTGTCATTTTTAAGCTCAATGCTTTATTATTTATAATTACTTAATAATTCCAGAAGATGTGAACTGGTCAAACCCCTGATTTCTTGTTAAGCCATTTTGACTATTAAAAATACTACAAAAGCAATCCTGAAAAAAAGCATTGCATTTTAAAGGCACAACAATATATTCCATAACATTGCCACTTTTCACATGAAAATGTTTCTGAGGAAGGCTTTCAATGAATAGTCCTGCATTTAAAATTGTAAAATAAAGCACACAGGAACTAAGACTCTTCCTTGTATGTACCTAAGGTGGAAGAAAGTGTGTGCTGTGTTGAATTATTTGATAGGTAATATATAGTTATAGCAGCTGACAGAGTTTTACCCCAGGGCAGAATTAAGGCTAAATATTCACTTTTGCAATTTTTATTTCCTGTTGCATAGGAGTCTGCATTGCATGAACATAAATCTTTGCATTTGTTTCCTACACTATTTTAAAAAGGAAAAATGAAACAAAGATGAACAGGAGCAAATAAAACTCAAGAGAAAGCACATGCTGATGGTAGCTGATTGCAAGAAAAAGGAACCACTTCAGTCAGATCTGTATTAGATCTAGATACTCAAGCCTGCACCTGTGGTAAAACCTTCAGGCTGATTTCGTAGCCCAAGGAGAGCTACCAACACTCCCTGCTCACAGAAACTGGAGTTCTCTCTGCTTGCCATGCTAGGTCCTAGATTGAGTTCATGATAAGGTATCTCTATATAGGGCATATTGGTATTAAAATAACTGTCTTGCAGGTATGTTTTATTGTGCAGTGGATATACAAGATCTTTGTTGCATACATGCTGGCTCAGTTTTTCTGAGCTGAGGACATGAATCATCCTCCAAACTGCCATCAGAGTTGATGAGAACTGGGTGGCTATTTGACTTAGATGTCTCAGTCGATGGAAGTAGATCACGCTGGAAAACGTTGTGGAAGCACACACACATCGCAGGCGGGTGTTTCGTGCTGGCCTGTGGCTTTGCTCTGGAGCCAGAGGGAAGGCAGCCCTAGGCAGGATGGTGGAGAGGTGTGGGCAGCATTTCTTTGCCCACACGTCGTGCTGAGGCTGCAGGGCTGCTGCAGGCACAAGGGATGTGTGTCAGATACACCCCACACGCACGCGCTTGTTAGTGGGTAATCTGATGGTGCACAGTCGCTGTGGCTGGTGCAACTCAATGACTCTGCACCGGGGGCTGGGTATTAATTACACGCTTGAGAGCCATGTGTCTGTGTGTGTAGCCGTGGGCCTGGGGAAGACCCTGAGCTTGTCACGCGCTCCGTGTGCTCGTGCAGCTGCGGCAGGAGGTGCAGAGCCTCACCTGACCCTCTACCTGCACCCTTGAGGTTTCACTGACCTGGCCAGGCAGCCCCTGCGCGTGCTGGTGCCATGGTGTGTGCAGCAGGGTAGGTTTGCTGCCCACTGGGTGGGTTTTATATACTCTGCGTGTACCATCCTGAGCACAGTGCTGAGACTACAGCCAGCTGCTGAACTCTGGTGGTAACAAACAGCCCCATTAATGCAGTGTCACAGATTTCATTAGGGCGTCAGTCCCGACCAACATGGCCATAAATCAGGGAGACGGTACAAGGGCTTGCAGGCCCTGGTTTCAAGGGCCACATAGCCCGAGACTCATAATGCTCAAGAGGAAATGATCATGAATATTATTTAAAAAAATCAGAAATGTATATTAGAAAATCTCTGAGCTTATCAGATGGAGTGAGGTTGGGTAATAGCTGTTATTTATACTGCTTGTGCAGAGTGATAAAGTGGTGCTTTATGACCTGTGGTTTATCACTTAGAATAAGAGTCATGTGACTCCATTAAGGATCCTTCTGTAGAAATGAAAAAGGGTAAATTAATGTGGTTTTTTTATTGTTAAATATTTGCACTCTCCTAAACCCAGTTTTTATTTTCTCTACTTAAGAAGTAGCATATAAGCACAAATAAGTTTAAGTTTTGATTGATGAAGAGGTGGGGTGAAAACTCCCTTTATGTCAAAGGCTCTCTGGAGTGAGCCAGCCTCCCACCCACTAATGTTTATCAGCAGGGCTGGGTTCAGAGAGGAGGGAAAGGCAACACAGTCAGCACTGTTACACCCTAAAAGTCGCTCCCCTTGGCCTGTCCGACCCATCATATTCTGCAGAAACACGCTGTAGTCCTGCTGCTGCCTCAGCCTCACTGCTGCTCTGGGAAGGGAAAAGGGGATCTGTGGAGACCAAGGGTGGGAGCAACCCCAGGCAACCTGAGCAAAGAGATGAGATGAGACACTCCCAGGAGAGGACAGGCTCTGCCTGAGCAAAGAGAAATTGAACTCCTCAGTGATGTTTTAAACACGAGAAACTGTCCTTACAGACCTCCATATGAGCCCTGCTATGGCAATGAGCTCCATGGAAGCCATGGATAATCTGCAGGACAATGCTGTCACTGGAACCTGAATGGGAGAGCAAAATCACAGCAGTGCTATTCAAGAGGTCATACAATTGCTGTTGGCATATGCCCCACAAGACCTGTGAGCTGCATCTGCTGGGGAGGCAACGAGCACACTGTGCTGGTGGGCAATGGCCAAGTTCACCAGGGCATAGAAAAGGAAAAGGAAACAGAGGAGACTAGAAAACTTCAAGGAGTTGCTGGAATGCCACAGGAGTCTCTCTCAAACCTTCCTGGTTTAGTCTGAGATGCTCAGAGATGGGGTTTCAGGAGAGAACCAAGACTGAGCTGCTCAGGAAGAAAGCATGAGAGGAGGCAGATGCAGACAAGGGCCTTGCTGAGGAACAGTGATGGACACACTCCTCTGTCACCTCTGGTGACTCCTGTGTTCACAGCTCTGCACCACCTACGTGGTGCCTCAGGGCACTTGAAAGGTCTGTCAGCTTCTTACAGGACTCCCTTTAGCGAGGTGACGAGTGTGGGTCAGCAGACCAGTGCAAGGGTTGGGTTATTAAGTATATTATTGGCATATTTACCCCAGCTATCAGAGCAAGTTGATCAGAGCACACTGTGTAGCTAATTATGGGACTTTGAAGTAAAAAAGAAGATTCCCCAGGGAGGCAGAAGCACCATATTTGGTTTTATCTGTATGTGACTCAGTTTTCCTGCTTGTAAAGTGGGGTTTACCATATTCATCTTCATCAGAACAGATGTGGAAAGGATTACTTAAAAATTACCTGTGGAGATAAAAAGAACTGCAAGTTTGCTAAAATTTTTGATAAAATTTTCTCGAATATTCACTCTCAGAATCTGGATCTTTTTCTGTTTTGAAGAATAAAACTATTGTTGACATCCGAACTGGAGGAAAGAAGTTTCAGTAAGCTAAAAAAAATTGTGAGAAAATTGTCAGCATATTTTTGCCATCTTTTTTCCCCTTTGATTTTGAAAGAATGAGTTTGGATTCTTGGTTCTTGTTTTAAAACCCAAGTCTGCAAGAGTGCTTGCAGGGAGGGAGCTGGCTAGAAGTGAGAGAGTGATGGTTTGGGAAAGAAAGCAACAGACAAACCTGAAAGAAAAGAGGAAGATTTTCACATTATTTTTTTGGGGTTTTTTTCCAATCTGTTGCTTATGTGTCATCTAATAGTAAAACCTTCTGAAGCTGGAAGTCAAGTCTGTAGCCTTAAGGGCAGTTGCCGTAACTCTTTCCCAGGCTGAGTTACAACTTGGGGTCCTCTTTTGTTAAGAGCAGAGTGTCACAGTCACAAAACAGCTCAGAGTGGAAGAGACCCTCAGAGCTGTCTGGACTCACCTCCACCTAAAGTGGGGTCAGCTCAAAAAGGCAGGCAGAAGAGGCTTCGAG
Source organism: Promerops cafer (assembly GCA_013398275.1). Classification (NCBI taxonomy): domain Eukaryota; kingdom Metazoa; phylum Chordata; class Aves; order Passeriformes; family Nectariniidae; genus Promerops; species Promerops cafer. The sequence goes on along the minus strand of VZSE01015366.1, from coordinate 220,251 downwards.
GGCACACACAAAATCAGTGGCATAACACGCAGGAGGCTGGGGTCTCTGCCTCCTCCTGGCCAGCTTTCCAGAGGGCTCTGCATTCAGACTGCACCCTGTGATCAGATGTGTCCCAGAGGTGGTTCAGTCTATTTTGTTGTGTGCTCTGCTCAGTGATGGGGGTGGCTTTTCTCTCCAGGTGAGGAAAGCACGGGTTGTGGCTTTCCAGTGACCTTGTGTGTAAGCAGAATTCAGCCTAATGTTTAGCTCTCACAGCATATTGCCTGTGTGTTCCTCACAGTCATTTCCCATCATGGCTATGTGCTAATTGTCTCTAGGGGAAGTGAGAAGAAGACTTATTAATCTGTGCACTCAGGAAAGGTTGTAAATCACTGTGTGTTTCCAGCGATAAAATTGGCGAAATAAATTAAAACAAGCACTAATGACCCAAAGAGAGCTCTGATGTAGTGGGAGTGGGCTGGGGCACATAGCTGTGTTTGGGTACAGGGTACACCTCTGTCATACACTTTGTTCTGACAGTACTCTTGCATATCTCCAGCCACAGTCCCTTGACCCCAGCCAGTGCATTATCAATACTGCGTATTGTTCTCTCCTCTCTGCTGCAGTGATGGCCTTAGATTTTTAGCTCAGTTGTTCTATATCCCTTGCTTTTCAGTCCAGCAAAGCTTAGAGTTGATATATCCTGGTTGTCTGACACTTCTCAACAAACGGAGTGAACTTTTCTTTAATGCAGACATGCTGAGCAGCTTCAAAGACAACAGAGGCATATAGCCTTTAACAACTGTACAACTTTCCTTTTAGATATTTGTGTAAAAAGTCCATTCAGAAAGATTTCATGCAGTAAATAAAAAGGCAAGTTTGCAAACAGCCTTGCTGGTGATGAACAACCAGGGTGGAAAAGCCACCCCATAGTCCTGTTTTCCAACAATCTCTTCATCTGGGAGGCCTGCAAAATCCTTCAGTGACTATTCATCAAATGCCACTGAAATGTCTGATCTCTGTCTCTAGAGGAGATTTTAGTACCAGACAGTTCTATGTTTTCTATGTAGCAACTGTCCCTACAAGAAATCTTCTGAGAATATCCTCTACATTTTCTGGGATGATTAAATACTACCTGTTTTGCCTCACCATCCAGCTTCAGCCTCTGGATATTAACCAGGAACGACTCATTGTATACTCACCAATGTAAGAACTACTTCTCAAACCAGGAGCAGTCTGCTACTGCTCAGGATTGCTTGTGGATGTACCTTGCTACCTTCTTTGGAGACCATAAGAGATCATAAGGAAGAAGAATTTTCTTAGTATGATCTTCACAGTGGATGCACTGAATCAGTGTATCCCTCAGCCCCTGTAAGCTCACCAACCTTCTGCTTTTTCCCCAGAAGATGAAAGTCTCTGGACCTTCCCTAATGAGCAAAGACTGAAGGAGTGCTCCTGCTGCAGTTGGCCACCTCTGCTGGGATGTGCACAAATGTCAACAGCAGAACTGTGCTACAGTGAGGCACATGCGGCACTGCCATGTGAAGTCATGGTCATGAGGAGAGGTTCCTGCTCCACAGTGCACTCTTTATGTTCCACAGTCCTCTGTTCCCAGGACCAGTTCACACAAAGCCCTCCTCATTTCCTGCCGGATTTGGTCCTTCTGGACATCACAGACAGAGAGGCAAGACACTGGAACCAAGGATGGCAGTGCTTGGGCTCCCTTGTCTGCCTGGACAGAACCACAAATTTCTTCAGGAGCTGAGTCCAGCAGCATAACTAGACATCGATTAAAACTGCTTGCAAGGAGCTCCCTAAACCAATGTGTGCCTCTGTCACACAGGAGGTGAGAGCACCAGCTGTCCACTAGCCTGAAGCTGTACTTGGGCAGCACCTCCAAATTAACATTATTTATCTTTTATCAGTTTTCTGAGTCCTGTGGCCCAAGCTCTTTTTGTATTTGTATCTTAGAAACACAGGAACTTCTAGGAAAAATGTTTTTTGAAGTAGTCAAAACAATAAATTATGTCTTTCTTTCAGTTATGCTTTCTGTGACAAGCATATAAATGGATGGCACCAACCCAGCCAAGCTCAGAAGTCTGGAAGGCTTTTATTCTATGTGGCATCACCACTGCACCAGTCCATGTTAGACACCAGTTCAGTCTCTTGGGCCTTACTAGAGCTCTTTTCTGTGTTTCCATACAGCAGGTTGGCTCACGATTTGTTCATGAAAACACAAAACTTTCTGTAAACAATTTTCCTCTTCAAGGTTTTTCTATATCCTTAACTCAAAATATTTTCTCTTTTCATTAAATGTATTTATTTTTCTAGTTTTGCCTACTTTACATTCTTGCCCCTTTTCCTGATTCCAATCAAAACCAGTAGTGCTGAAGGATAGTAAAGAGAAACGGAAGAGATAATCTCCTAAGAAAAAAAAAAGATCCATTCAGAAAACCAGGAAACAAAGTCAACAAGGAGAGCTTTGAGTGTTCTGTTTTGCTCAGAAAATTGTCGATTCCTTTTGCCTCAAGTGCTGGACCTGATTCTTCTCCGACAGAGTGCAGCCAAGAATTACAAAGCGAGTCAACAGACAGTGGAACTGAGTTCATCTGAAACATAGCCAGAAAAAAAACCTCGGTCTGTGTTCAAGGTGTCCATTTTTAGAAGGAAATTTGCTTAGGCAGAGGAATACCAGCATATTCAGGGTGAGTGGCTCTGTGTGCGTATGTGTTTTGGATCTTAGCACAAGGAAGGGATGTCTTGCCACCCCCAGGGGTCGGGAATAGTGCATGCATGGGGAGGACCTATTATATTATTTTTCTTCCACCTTAATGAACTCCTCTCATGTCCACCTCTGATCAGTGGAGTATGACAGAGGGTGATTGAAGGCCAGTCTCCCAGGAAATGAAGTTTGTTCACACAGCCCAAGTATGCTGGCCCTATTCCTGCCTGCCTCTGATTTATAGGACCAAAAATTCCTTCCTCTGGTAACAATAACGCTCTTAAACTCCAGACCCCTCTCCCTCACAGAACCTCCAGACAGGGCAGCCTGAGCCCAGGAGAGACGGGAGGCACCCAGCAAATATATCCATCAACACAACTCAGGTTTCAAAGAAATATGAGACCCCACAGGGTTAGGCTCACAAAGGTGGAGAGTGGAGGAGTGTGGCCACAACCCTGCAGCACGTCCTCCTGGGAAGGGGCAGCAACAGGAATGACTGTGCCATGGACAGGGGCAGGAGCCACAGCATGTCCAGTAATCCAGATGGCACAAGCTCAGAGTAGTGTTTCCAGGGGAAATTAAGGCCCTCTGGTTGATGCTTGATTCTAGGGCTGGGAACAAGTCTGTTCTCGGGTCTCCTAACATCAGAAATTTCTTCCTGCAGTGTCTCCTCTGGGATGGAGCTGGTGGCTTTTGTGCACTCCAAATGCTTCATCTCTCATGTTGTACTTGGTTTTGAGAGGTTTCCTATGAGTTCCGTGTGTTTTGTAACACTTAAAGACAGCAGCAATGGCTGGGACTGCTGGTTCTGCACCATGGCTCCTCTGTGGCACTGCACGGCTCATGCTGAGAGAGGACATCACAGGAAAGTACCACACTGCATCTCAGGACCATTAGAGCATGATGCGGCCTCGAAATGTGGCAAGTAACGGTGTCCAGGGGTGCCAGGCATGCTGGATGGTGCTGGAGGTTTTGTCTATGCTGTCTAGTGGGGCTGGTTGGTGTCACAGGCTGTCACCATGCACTGTCCAAGAGACAGAACCATCCCCCAGCCAGGGAGCCTGTAGTTTAACAGTAGGAACGATCTGAGGGCATATTGTTTCCTGCTTTGTTTTGTTTAGTAACATAGACAGGGAGATACAGTGGGGCCATCAGGGCAGCCTCTAAACTGGCAAGACCCGTGCATACACACAAACACACGCTCTTTTTGGAGCTGTGGGTCACATGTTTGTGCTTAACGTTACTGTCAGAGTTTTGGGTCAAGGGGAGATAAAAAGAGCCCTTTTGCAACAGCACAGTTGGGGCTGCCAAACTGCAAGGCAGGTCCTGGAAAGAAACAAGTTCATTCTGTAACTTTTTTTTTTTATCATTTACTTATTAACAGCTCTCTCTGGCTCTCACCTGAAGCTGCTGACCTGTTCCTCCTAGACAGAGCAATTACCAGGAAGACAATGATCTGCAGAGGGCAAGGAGCAGCCTGTGCTGGGGAGGGGGCAGAGGTGGGGAAGGGCTGCGGGAGGCCGAGGGTCACAGAGGATAGAGCTATTTATGGCCTTAAGAGGGAGGATCAGTAAAGGGCCATCTAGCTTGACTTGACTTCCTCTTGACCTATCACTTCTGGGAGATACTGATGCAACTCCCTGCCCCCATGGGCTTCCAGCATCCCCAGTGCTTAGGTACAGGGATAGACTGGTAAAGGTGGTAGTGGGCAGAGGAAATCGTAGTGGACCATGTATCAGCTCCATTAAACTTGTGAAGTGGTATTTTAAGCGTGAAGGAAGAGACCTTGCCGATGTCTTGTAGTCTTCTCCAATACTAGCCCCTGTAACTGCTTCTGGAAAGAGAGCCAGGAAAGCTTTTTGCTCTGTCCACTGGCAAAGCACAGTTTCCCCTCCCAGTTTTTGCTGTGGTTATTTGGACAGAAGGTCTGCGGGACAGTAACTCTGCGTTCATGCTGGTAGGTAGCACAGAGGGCTCTGATCCCTATCTCACAGTCTGTGCTAAACACAGTGCAAGTAATTGCTTGACAAAGAGAGAGCAAGTCTGGCTCATACACTTATATCTGACCTCCACATCTGGGCCAGCCTCTTGACATCCTGCTACGAACACTGTTTTGGAACATACCCCTTGCAAATTAGGGGTCTTTGCATATTTGTGTCCTTCAGACCACCTTTCCTTCTTTGCTGGAATGTGCTGATACTGGTCACAACTTCAGGAAGAATTCCCAGGTGACACCTTGTCAAGAAATTAGCTTTGTGTTGTAGCTGAGTGACATGATATAAGAAGAACCCTTCCTCTAAATAACTGTCTCCAGAGAAAAGGGTTAAAGGCATGATATTATGTTAGATAACCATGTTAAATTGCATCTAAAAAGGAAGTTGGTAATTCCTAATATATTTTTGATGAAACATGAGCTTTTTTAAAATGAAGAACGTTTTTATGGAGCAATCCTATGAGATGCCAAATGTTTTGGCCTTGATTTAGCTAGATATTTAACCATGCACTTAATTTCTTAAGCTGCTTGTGTGCTTAAATATTTTGCTGGATTGAGTCCAAAGCTCTCAGCATTCTGTGTGGTGTCAAAGGACCAGGTCTGTGTTTGCAGCAGCATTGCTGAACTCAGCCTATAATGAAGTAAATCTTCACACAGAATGCATTTTCAGTTAGTGTACAATCCAACAAAAAACTTAAATTTACTTGGGATTTCTCTCTTAGATGTGTGTTTTCTGATGGTGTTCTAGCAAACAGGTTTGCTAGTCAGAGTATTTGTGGAACAAGGCACTTTTAAGTAAAATTCAGTAGGACCTAATGGAAAATTGTTTTGTTCTAAAAATTTCAGGATTGTCACCCAAGACCTGACTTTAAAAGGGACTGAAGACTCATGGGGAAAGAAATGGAGTGTGTAACCACTCCATCCAGTCAAAGCTGACCAAGATAGTTGGAATCATTCACAGAGATGATTTAAAAAATAATTTCAAACAACAGATGGGGAGGAATTATCACCTGATGGCAGTCAACCGGTGAGCAGAGACCAAGTTCTTGAGTAAAGCAGTTCTCTGCAGATGGCTGGGTTCAATAAGAAAGAATAAAAAATGAACCTGACCATTAACAGAAAAGTGAACAAGTGGGTTTCATTGGTCCTACTGAAGGGAGTACAAAGAACAAGAAGAAAACAGCCCTAGGTGGGAAAAGGTGAGTGTGATTTCTAATCTTGTGTGTTGTAATTATGGTGTTAAATGTGCAAGTGCAAAGTGAATAGATGAGACGGCATAACTAGAAAGAATTTGTGGAAGAGAGCTGAGCAGAAAAAGGCTCTGTCAAAGCCAAAAAGGATGCATGCCAACGTTGTTTCTCTTGGCATAGGTCAAAAAGCAGACTGTGTGACAAGAGAGAAATTTGAGAAGACTGAGATAATGCCCAATTAGATCATGCAGTTCACCTCCCTGGGGCCTGTGACAGACTGGTAAGGAATTTTTTTTTTTTTTCCTGAGAGTGAAAGAAGTTGTCAGAAATTTGCATGGTTTTTTTCATTCTTTCTACCAAATACTTAACTCAAACCAAAACCTCACTGAAAAATGTCCCTTTCAGCTTAATATGTTCACTTCCCTCTACTGTCTTATAAGAAAAAAAAAAAAAATCAGATACCTACTGTGAAAAAATGCTTAGTACGTCCATGCTGCAATTTCCTGTAACAACAAAATTTTAGGAAGACCTAATCACACCTTTTGTTATCCTTGAAATCCTTCTCAGTCACCTGTAATCCTGAGCCCCATTGCATCAGACCATCACAGATATGTTGTTCCTCAGAGTGCATAGCCAGAGCAGAGTCCGACTCACCAGTTCCTGAGTTAGCCCAAGCTGGGATGAGCCATTTGCCCCACAAAACTTAGTTGCTTCATTTTTGTGGCTCCTTTTCATACATGTTATGACTGCCAGGAACTCTTGCAGCTCTGGAGGGAGGCTGACGGTCTCCATAGCAGCTTTCACATGAATTGTAAGCCTTCCTCAATTTTGAGAGGACTTTGTAGAATTAACATTCTCCTGAGCCCAGAAATCATGACACTTAAGTTACCTCTAACTGAAAGCCCGACTGACTGTGCTAAATTTGGCAAGTGACTTCTGTATGTTGGCAGTTGGAGGGATGGGAGCATTACCTGAACATGTGCCGAATTTAATGTGGTGAGGCTGTACTACAAACTGGTATCAGGACCAAGAATAAAACTGTGATTCCCCAAGCTCTGTATCATACCACAATATCTGCTCAGGCTCTTCTGGCACCCCTAAAGCCCTTTTCCTCAGTGCAATTTTCTTAGGGCTTTAAATAGTGAAGATTCCTAGTGAGTTTCATTGCCAGGGAGTTTCTCCCTTAATTTTATTCTGCTTCATTTTTATTTCCTTATCTTTAGAGAGAAGTCCTTGCTGTTATCCTGTCATACTACCTAACTCTGGTTTTGTTATTATCTTCCACCCAAACTTACTAGGCTTGTCTACATGTTTAGCAATGTTTTTAACACTCCTGGGATCTGGGACAGAAATTCTGCACTGTGGTGTGCTGGTTGGGATATAAATTCAGCTTACCAGACAGTAACAGTCAGAACTATAATTTATTTTGGAAAACATGACTACGAAGTATTTTCTTAGCATTACCATATTTCCTTTTTGCCATGTGCAATAGGTTAAGTTGAAGATACCTGCTGCAGGGAGTGCCTGGCTTACACATACATGGATCTTCCCTCAGAAGAGGAGTGATCCTACTCTTCATTATACTCTGTTGATGGGCTAATGAGTACTGGTACCAGTAGCAGTATCTACAGTACAACTGGTGGATTTGAACCTGAGCTGGACAGACAGCATGTGCCGCTGGAGGGAGAACGCTGGGGTTTGTGACTGCAGCTTCCAACAGAAGGAAGCAGGAGAGGTGCAAAATCACAGCAGCATTACATGTTTGTTAGGAGATGGTTGCAGCTGACTGACCTCTGACTCATCCCTTCAGCTAAGTGTTGAGGAGAACTCCCAGGTGTGGGAATGGCCACCCTCTGGGACAGAGATCTTGGTTTCTCCTGCATGTGTGGTACCAGAGGGGTAGATGGCAGAGGGGGCTGCTCTGACATTTCCTCTCCCATTGAGGAGGGAACCTTGTCCTTGCGAGGCCGTCGACAGCCAGCCCAGCCCCGTGTGACCAACAACCGCTGCTCCTGCGTCCTTTCCCCTCAGGTGCTGCGTTCATTAGTTGAGGCCTCGGTTTTATGGGAACCCTCCCACCCAGCTTCCTCCTGCCTTAATGACAGGCCCATTAAAGAGAAGTCAATAAAGCCACAGTGCAAGAACAGTGTGAGGGACGGCTGCCTGCCCGTCCTCTTCATGGGTGAGCCAGGTCTGAGGGCAGGAGGAGGTAGAGATACTCCTGCGTTGCGCAGAGGTGACCCCTGGGAGCGGGCAGAGGCCGCAGCTTGCAGGCCAGCTTTCATGCTCCGCTTTGGGGCTCTCTTGCGTAAACTTTTCCCAGTGTGGGGTTGAGGAGTTTTTTGTGGTTTTTTTTTTCATCTCTGAGGAGGGAGGAACAAGGTCTTTTAATGAGGGAAGGATTAACAGGCCATAAGACTCTGCCCTGAAAGAGCCAGTCTGTCTGTGGGGCCGCTCAGCAGGACGCAGGGTAATTGGATTGGATCCCGAAGAGCACCTTGAATCGGTTCTGAGGCGGCCACAGCGGGTTGCTCCAAAGGGGGCTGGGGGCCAGGGAGGAGGGGAGCGTGTGGCTCTTTAGAGTAGCCAGAGCCAAGATGGGGGATCAGCCGGCTCATTAAGGGATTAGAGTGTTTGTTCTTCTCAAGACTTTTGTTGCTAAAACACTTTGCACAGCATTTTCTGGAGCCTGGGGAGCTTAAAGAGCTTGTCAGAGCCCTGCTCCTGTCCCCACACAGGAGCAGAGACGCTCTTTCCTCTGGCCTTCCTGCCAATGCTTACAGAAGCTATTGCTGGTGACAGCTCCTCTCTCCCAGCCCTTCCCATCTCTGGTCATAGTGCCTCTGTCTCCCGTGGGGTTTGAGGTAAAAGGGGAGGATGACAAAGAGGATGAAGCAGAAGATGCACCTCAGGAGTGAGTCCTCTGACAGTGAGGGACACTTTAACTTACACTTTTTCCTTGGTATTTGTAGCACAGACAATGAAAGACTTTGCATGTTCTGTGGTTCTTTGCAACCTTTTACTTCCCCATGGGCTATGTTCCTGGTCTCCAGCACTTGTGGTAGAAAATTTGGGACACAAATGACTTTAATTTGTATATCTGGCCTTCATATGAATGCTATGGCTAGAAATTATTGCACAGACTAATCTCCCTAACAGCATCATCTGAAATGGACTGGCTGTTGAGATGCAGCACCAGAAGAGGCTGGGTAGGGAAAGAATAGTGCAGTGAGACCTTGCCTGAGAGCACAGCTGGCCAGGAAGATGGTTCTCCTCTGGACCAGGAACAGAAAGTAAATCTCTAAAGTCCAAATCAAGAAGCACTCAGATAGCAGTGCAGGCTAGTAGAAAATGTCAGTGGGGTATGTGGATAAAGCACAGTTGTCATCAGTTCATCCATCCTCACAGCCCACACAGAGACTTCTCATCCAACTGTCCCTTACCTCAGCTGCCCTGAGGCACATGGCTCTGGGCATGAATAAACCCTGTCCTGGCTGGCCAGAGGTGGAAATCCCAAGTCATTGGCAGAGCAAATGCTAGAGGTGTTGGAAGGACTATGCATCAGTGGGGATTATTCAGGTTTTTAGCTTTGGAGTGAATTTGGCCTCCACCTTCAGAGAAATATGGGGGCTGGGCAAAGTGGGGTTTAATCTGTTGTGTGGAGCAGCAAATGGAAGGGACTTCAGCAGGACCTCTTCAGCTCCCAGTTTAAACTGCACTCCCACCTCCTGTCTTTGCTGAGCATGAATTTCAGCTGGGGAAGGAGGGAGGGGGGAAGAAGGAGACAGACAGGCAGGCAGGGGAGGGGTAGGGGCGAAGAGAGTTACAGGGAAAATAAATGAGACTCCCCTATAATTAATTGTTTGAAGGGAGTGCCCCACTCGGCTGTGAATTCTGAAATGATTATTGGATTTGCAGGCAGACGGGGAACAGAACGGGTCGGGTGCACGATTAATATCTTATTGATAGCGGATTAAGAGAGCGAGATCAAATCTTTAACTGAGTGGAGATGCAGTTTATCAATTTGTCACAAAAAATGTAGCAATCAGAAGTGGAGAACATCAGAGGCGGTTTACGGATCGATTCATGTCAGTGCCTCTCAGTGTGGCTCCACAAGGAGACCAGCTTCCCCCCAGGTTCCCAGAGAGCTGGGTGAGACTGGCTTGGTGCTGGCCATGCTGAGAAGGGTGGGCCCAGAGAGAGACAGGCCCCCAGGGGCAGAGGCACCACCAGGAGAACTGCAGGCAGGTGATGTCATGCTCCATGGATGCTGCACAGCACTGCTCTGGTGTGGGGTGCAAGCACAGCAGTGGCGCACGGGAAGCACTGGCTTCCTGAGACGGTTTCAGTGGGACATGTGAAGGCTCAGCCCTTAGTATGGCAGTAGATCGGCTTGCAACCAGCCAGAGCTCATTATGCTTCAGGGCAATGTGAGGAACCTGCTAAATAAACTTTTCAAACTACTCGAAGTGCAGCTGAATGGTACTAGCATCAGTGTTAGCTCATGTGCTGTAGGGCCATATAATGCAAAGTGGTGGGTGCTGCCTGGCTTGCTGGTTGCGAGCCACCCACTCCTGCTAGAGACCTCACGTGTTGCTAACATTGGGATCTTGGTACTTCTGAATTCTGTTCACAGCTCTGCTGTCTGGATTCTGCTGATGAGAGCTTTCCTCTGAGCAGCCTGGCGTTGATGAGCATTCTGTGTTTTAGTAGTCCAGTTTGTTGACCAGCTCCTCAGCTTTGATCTGCCAGCATTCATGGCTCATGCATGGAAGTTATCTGCAGCTATTGAAAGCATCTCCGTAGCTGGGAAAAAAGGCAGGAACTCCACCAAAAATACCCACCTCAGAAAAGTCCTTCCTCCATCGTGAGGTAGTTCTGTGATATGAAACCCCTTTTGCCAGCTCTGAAGAGTGTATTGGTTATTGGAGCCTTCTCTAAAGCCTGATCTCTTAGTTGAAAATCTAAAGTTCTCAATTAGAAAATAAAAATCACTTCTAGTTCCTGTGGCCTTAAGCTTTTCGAAATAAGTCCTAAAGGCTAAGAGCAGAAGCCAAAGGAAGAAGAATCTGGAGTCAGATGGCTGGTAATATTTGTTTTTATTAAATCAAACTTTTGATTTGCAGCCCTCCATCATAGATGTTTGTTGTGAATGTTTGCTTTTAGCAAACAGGGAAAACAAACCTAAGGCAAATGTTTAATGAGCACCTCTTTCCGAGCAGGCACTGTAAGCAGCTGTGATGTCTCTGCAGCAGAGTCTGGCACCAGACTTCAGTCACCAGTTGGACTCCAGCATTTTTTATTTTTTATTGCTAACGTTAAACTTCCTGCTATTCCAACAGATGGGGCATGGCCTGTAGAAGCCAGCAGCCTCCTTGGTGGGCTATGGAGTCGACAGGAATCTCTGATAGCAATTTCCCTTCTCTTAGGGCCTTGCAGAGCTGTTGAGTCCCTTGGGCCTTTGCAAAAGATGTTGTGCACCTGGGTGACGCGTGTGATTGTGGAAAGGCTGTACGGAAGGCAGCTTCTCCTGCCAGCACTGCTAACTTTGGAGGCAATTACATTCTCGATAGGGTTGTTGGGTTTCTGTATGAGGCCTCCTGGCTCTTTGCAGTTGTTCTCAGGGTCCTGGGGTGCAATGCAGGCCTCTGGGGCTTGGGGGGTGTATGTGGGGGGTGCAGGTGAGCAAGCAGCCCCAGCTGGAAGCCCTTACCCTTGGAAGCTACATAGAGAAAGACGAGGAGGGGAGGGGAAGGAGGAAAATCAAAGTTGGTTAATCCATAGTTTACTGCCTGCTATTTACTCCTTTATACTGTACTGCTTTTTCCTTACCAGCATGTGAGAGCTTCTGAAAGGCTTTGAGTACTGCCAGGTTTTTGGGGTGCTTGATGATCCAGGGAGGGGCACCACACTGCTGTGAGGGCTGTGAGCACCATGATGGAGGGTCTTGGAGCTGATGAATCCTTGAACTTGATAGCACACCCAGCTAAATCAGGTGATTTGGCTTGTTCTGTGTTGCCATCAGGACAAAAGGCTGTATGTCAGCCTAGTTTAATTGGTACGTGTTGGCTGAGTGAGACCAGTGCACACTCACTGTAAGGATGTGAGAGATCTTGGGGTCTGCTAGGGTGAAAATACAAAAATGAAGGCAAAGAGAAAGTACCACGCAGAAGTGCAGGTGTTCACTGAGATGCCCTCTGTCCTGGCTGGTTCACGACGAAGACCATGGGAGAACAAAGCTGCTGGCAACCACCTTTGGGCTTGCATGGGGAGTCAAGTGGGACAGGGATAGGGAAGAACTCATGACACAGCTACCTGCCTTGCTCTTCATATGCGAGACCTCGCTCTCCCCTGCCTTTTCCCTGATCCTACCACTGTCACTAAGGTCTCATATAGCTGGTAACCTTCTTCCCTCTTTTTATAGAAACTGCTTTTGTACATGTGATAGAGCGGCCTCTGCTGAGGCTTGAGCTGGATGTTGTTCAAGTCCAGGGGAAAGAGGGCAGAGCTAGGGTGGACTCTTCTGTTTGCCAGCAGCAGCTTCCTGATGTGTGGCTGCTGTACTAGGCATCCTGTAGCCATGAGCTTTCCTGTGCTGCATATCCCCAAGTGGGAGCAGGTGGGGCATCACAGCCATGGATGCCTCACAGTGGAGCCTTGGGAAGTCTGTAGAAAGCAAAGCACGTGTGGAATGGTAATAATGCACATGTGGTATGGTAAAAATAAATCAAAAAGTGAATTTGTAGCAAGAAAGCGTCTGAAGAGTAGGAAACTGCTGAAGATGTGCTGAATGTGTGGGCAGGGAAGGCAAAGAGGCAACAGATAGGGAGGGGCCCCTTGAGATGACACTTCACTGCTCTTTCTGTCCACTATTGTGCAAACATGTTGAAATCCACAGAAAGCCTTTGTTTTGGAAAAAGCCTTGAATTAATTGTGATATACTGCTGCTCTTAGACAAGTTCTGGGCCTCTTTTTCATTTCTCCCCACAGCCTTTCAGAGCATCACCTTGATAGCCCCCTCCACCTCTAAGGCTAGCATCTTCTCTGAGCGCTGCTCTCGGGTTGCCCTCACACAGGGGTGCCACCTACATCCAGCCCCGGCCTCCCTTCACCATGTCCCACCCTGCGCGGAGGCTGCGAGGAGGACCGGGGCACGGTGGCGCTCCCCGAGGCCCCTCGTGGCGGTCATATGAGCGGTGTGGCCTTTCCCAGCACCAGGCTCGGGGGGCTAATTAGCGCATTCAGGGGCGCTGCTGGAGTGGAAAGGCGCTCGTCTGGCGGCGGGGGCCGCGAGGTGACCGGGGACGCTGGCGCTGCCCGCGGTCCTCCTCCAGGGCACCGGCCGGGCCTCCCCTCGGCCGTGCGGGGCTCGGGTGCTGCGGGCGGCCGGGTCAGGCGGCGCTCCGGCCGGGGCGCTGCGCTGCGTTTCGTCGGCGGGCAAGGGGCGCCGCGGGGCCCTCCCGCGCTCCTTTCAGTGCCGGCCGGTTCTGCTCCACAGACCCTCCCTTTGTCCGCCCTCTGAATGGAGCCCTGCCTGCCCGCGGCCCCGCTTCTAATTAGGGCTTCCGCTGCCCCGCCGCCGCCGCCCGGCCCCGGCTGCTGCTCCCCCCGCCGCTTCTAAACCCATGGGCACAACTCGGCGCTCGCTCTCGCTCGGCCTGGCCGCCGGCCGTGGCGGGAGGAAGGCGAGGGGAAGCCAGCTGTAGCGCCGGCGGCCCTGCACGTCCGGATCCCCGCTGCAGGAGCGGGCACGGGGCCGTTCCACTGCTACCGCCCGGGACCAAGCAGCCACAGCCCCACTGGCCCGCGGGTCGGGCTCCCTCCGGGGAACCCCCAGGCACCCCTCGGCCTCGCGGGCTCTGGGATGGGTAGATCTGGGGTTAGCGCATGAAACGTGGCCGAGATGTAATTTTGTTTTTTGTGAAATCTGAATCATACTCCTCGTGCCAGCAGTTCTTGGGAAGACCTTGCTGTTTCACATTTGTGGGGCAAATGCAAGGGAGCCCTGTGTTGTTAGGGTTTCTGTCTTTGCTTTGGATTGCATGGTGCTACAAGATGGCAATCCAGGAGTTGATGGGCTGCCAGGATTTTCCCAGTTACAGCCTCCAGACTTCTCTAGACCTCAGGCATGTTTGTACCCAAGACAAAGATTTCCATCTCTATCTACACAGAACACATTTTTATGTCTCACAAAGATGCATCTTCAAGAGACTTGAATGTGTATGAGTAGTCTCTTATGGGGAACAGTGATTCACTATTTATGCAGATAAAATCAGGGAAGGAGAACAGCTCCAGGCAAGATTTACAGATCCTTCCCTGACTGGATCACAACTTGTTGGCTCTTCCTTGGGATGCTTGATCCAGAAGCCTCCCTTTGGCTTTTGCTTGTCCACCAAGCCTCAGGGCTCTGGGGTGTGATGTCCCGCATGGGTCCTTTGTCTTCATCCCCTGCTGTGGGTGGGCAGAGAGAAGCTTGGATGTGATAGTCTTCACACCAACTGCTGCCCCATCTGCTGCTGGGTGGGTTTCTGGGTGACCATAGAGAGTCTGCAGGATAGAAACCTCTCCAGACTGGGTGAGGGTTAGGGGATGGAGAGAAGTTCCTCTTTGCGTCACAATTCCCCCTCTTCTCTATCAGCAGCAGTGGGTATGTGTGAGTCACAGCTCAGCCATGCACCATGAGCGCCGTCTCTGTGGCTCCAGCTGCGGAAACCCCCCCAGCCACCTCCCCCCCAGCACGAGGCAGCCCAAGACCACCACGGTGCCAGCAGCACTTGGTGAGAACAGCACGGCTGCTCCCTGGGCTGCCCATACCTGCGCAGCCGAGCCCGGCTGTGGCCAGCCCTGCGCCAGCTGGGTTTGTGCCATGGTGGCAGGACCCGGCAGGCGGGAGCTGAGCAGATGCTGAGGTGAGAGCCAGGGTGGGTGGTACAGTTTGGATGTTTCTACCTCATCTGATACAATCAGCATTGCTGTGCACATGTGAGGAAAGTTGTTCGATAGGAATGACCCATGATGCTGGGTTAATTCTGTTTACAAAAGAATAAATATTATAGTGGTGTCTTATAAAAGAGAATCAATAGCTTCCCTTTGCTGGGTGATCCCTTCATGTCTTCGAAAATCGATTCCCCCCCCGTTCCCCTCCTCCTTGCTGCACAGCTATCTGTTTTTCGGGGTGACGGGGGGGTCAGGCGATTATTGAAGTATATGTGAATTTACAATATTAACGACTCACGACGGTGTGTCCGCAGGTTCACGGTGAATTAATTATCTGTTTAAGAAGCCATGAAGAAATCAATCAATGAAAATTTCTCACTCTTTTGAGAGTGAGGGAGCTTGTCAATTTTTTTTTTAACATGCACCACATTTAAAGGAGCACTACATTTTTTTTTTTACATGAGAGAAGGGCCAGGAGGAAGCTGGTTTGGGGCTGAGGGAGGCCTGTTCTGTTTTGTGCAGCATTGACAGGAGCAGCAGACTCCTTTGCTGGTCTCCTCAAAAGACAGAAGACACTAAGGATACATCCTGAGGTGGTTTTGTCCTAGAGTTAAGCCAATGGTGGCCTTCTCTGGAGGGGAAGGCATGGTTTTACGTAGTGTGTGCTAGTGGACACTGTTTTGGTGGGTCTGCCACACACATGACCTTTTCCCAGCTCACCGGGTCAGCTGCCCCTCTCCTGGAGACCCATTAGCCATTGCTGAGCTGGCAGAGGGCAACACATGGCTGGGCCTCAGCTGGTCCAGCCTGCAGGCAGGGGGACATGCTCTCATGAGATGGGGAATAGCAAACAAAGAAGAGCAGCTGAAAGCAGTGATCTCTCAAATCACCTCAAGACATGCTGGTAGAAGTCTGGCAGAGTGCTTTGTGTCTCAGCCTTCAGCATTGACGGCCATGTCTAAACTTGGGGCAGGCACTGGCAAGTGTGCAGCTTTGAGGCATAGGCTTGGCACTCCTGGACTCAGCCCCTCTGGGCCTCTCTGCAGAGGCAAGGTCAGGCAGCTCTGGGCAGTAAATGGCCCAGGTCTGCTTCTCTGTCCACCTGGTGCTGAAGCCACAGCCAAGGGAAGGACCCTTTGGTTCATACAGACCTGATAACTAGCTGCACCACATCCCCAGGGGTCTTGGAATCATCCAAGGCGTTCAGGATGACATGGGGATGGCAGTGTGTATCGTTTACAGTGTCTGGCTGAGGACTTTATGTCACCTTGATGACTTTTTCTGTTTGGATGGAGTTTGATGACATTTCAATACTGGATGTGAGTGTTTTCACGGCATTTTAGCCTTTGGCAGGCAAAACCACATAGACTTTGATGCAGGTTGAAAAGCTGGCATGAGAAGATGGCTCTCAGAACTGCTCAGAGGGTGAAGGGGTTTGTCTGTAATTCCTTATGCCTGTCCCAACCCTCCTAAAATCTGTCATATCTCACCTCTCTTGTATCTCTGAAGGATGTAATTTATTGGCACTTGTGCAATGACTGATGTCCCAGTTACAAGGGGAACAATTGAGGCAGGGTTAGACAAGAGGAAACTGAAAGGAGAAGGGTGCATGAGGGACATAGAGCCTTTGACAGAAATGAATTGGACAGTGCCCCTTTCTCTCATCCCTAATCTCCAAACAGGCAGCAAGGGAGGGATGTTGCAGAGAGAAAACTACAGTATGTGGGTAGCAGAGGACAGAAGGAAGAGTATGGGGATGGCAGGCAGCTGAAGATCCTGATAAAAAGACTGGAAGAGGGGAGCGAGCAGGGACAACCTCTGAGTCTGCTTCTGCTCTCGCAAGCCCAGGCAGTCATGGCCCCTTCCCAGCCCCATAATCCTACTGGCCTGTGCCGAGAGGAGTCCCCGCCAGGCACACCCATTGCTGTAACCAGAACGGAGAGAAGAGCCCATATTGACACAGGAGCATCTGTGTCAGTAATTGTCATGCAGCCTGGCAAATTGCTTCAATGTGCCATCCCCTTCAGCCGCACAGCTCGGCGGTGGCAACAGGCCTGGGGGGGACCGTGCTGCTGCCAGAGAGACAGGAAGACGCCTGGACTTGGTGGAAGGGGTCAGGACCCACAGGGACCTCCTGGGTCCTAGCCCGGGTCCTTGTGTCTTGACATAGTCTTGCCTGATGGCTGCTTGGCAGCTGCTCTGGCTGCAGTGCTCTTACTCAGCTTGATCAGCCTCCATGGAATATTCCCAATTCCAACCACAGTGAGAGAGGGGGGAGAATTCCTGCCACTTATACCAACCAAAAGAAGTGTGAGGGAGGGTCATGCCCTCCCTCCCTCCCTCCCTCCCAGCTCTTACTTGGCTGCTGGGAACAGGGGATCCTCACCCATTTACTCCAGATAAGCACTCAGCTTTTCTTCTGTCTATATATGCAGCTGCTTTCTGAGTCTAGACAAAGCCAAAACAGAAACAAAAGGTGAGGTTTCCCTAAAAAATTAGGTACTCAGTTTGAGGCTGCATACGCAAATTGGAGCTATTCAGTGTTATCTCCAGGTTGACCAGAGGTGCCTGTTTTCATTCCTATCTGTTCTTTTTCAATAATCTCTAGTTCTGTATTCCTATGCTTTTTAATGGCAGTGTAATTCCAGCAGAGAACATTGAATTTGCCTCCACGTATCCAGGCATCCAATTTTGACAGAAGACTGCTGGCCTAATCATGAAATTCTGAGATAGGAAAGGTCTAGAATTTGGTTAAGTGTAGGACACCCTTTAAAAAATGCAGTTATTTGTAAAATGTCATGATTAAAGCCATCCAGCCTCCTGCCACTGGATACATGCTTCTTCACCTAACAGATGTCCTGCCCCTCTTACACTCTTAAGTTCTTCCGTGATTAGATAACCAGCCAACAATGTAAAAAACAAACCAAACAATAAACACTCCCAAGCCCAAGCATATTTTATACTAATGATTTTACCAGCACTCCTTTAATGGCTATGGATTTTGCCTATCTATTGGAAAATATTTCTGAGATGACGAGTCTATAGTCTGTCTTCCAGAGGAGAAGGTACTACTGATCAGAGTTGTTCTCAAGGCTTGATACGATGTAGTACAGATAAGGCATAAGGCAACAGATCGGACTAGCTGCTGGCTTAAACCCTCTCCTTCAGCCAGTGGTTTAATTCTGACTGAGGCTGAAGCATCAAGTATACACCATTTCCCAATATAGTCGAGTTTGGGATGCAGTTAGTGTTGTGACAGAGGAAGTGGATACAGACATCCATTGTGGAGCCTGTTGGGAGTTAAGAAGCAGACTGTTAATGCCTTGCTTTCTACTTTGGGTCAGCATTGGCCCAGTGCTTTGATTTCCTGCAGGTGCGTCTCTAGCCCAGGCACAGTCAGCATGGGGATTTTGAGTGTGTGGGTCCCTCCACTGCTCACAGTTAGATATAATGTCCCAGATGCCAAATGGATGGAAATGAAGGGATCCATGGATTTCAACTCAGTTGGCTACTGAGACCAATATACTTCATTTCTCTGCATACTTCCCAAGGAACCATATAATAGCTTGCTAATGGGGCAGTTGTGTCTCATGTTAGTGTCTGTATTAGAGAGGCGGATGAAATGACTTCATAAATACAGGAATTTCCATGTGTTTTCCTGTATCTACACAAGCAAATCAACTGTGTAAGACAGTCCTGTTACACTCTTGGAGAATGACTGATTCTGATGGTGCTGTGCTGTGATAAAGCAAATGGATATCACATGCACAAAGGGTGTCATCCCTGTGAGAGGTATGTGTCAGATGAACCACACTTTGCCCCAGGTTTACTAGGAAGGAAAGCTCCAGCTGCCCTTTTGCCACATTCCTAGCAGGTCAGAAATGCCATGGGAGCAATCAATGGAAAAGCCAAGCACCACAGCTAGAGTATTGATTGAGAAGACCTGAATCAAAGGCGGAACATGATGGTTCAAAGCAGGGCTTCTGTATTTCGTATTACTGGACAGCATTATGCAAACGAGGCAGAGAAGGGTTAGATCCTAATGCACTGCTAGAAAATCAAAACAACTGTTCTCATGGAATATATCTATGGTCCTCACATTGCAACTACTGCCAGAGTGAGTAGCTAACAGGATAGCTGGGGAGTTCATAAACTTGTCCAGTGTGTGAGTATCTGATACAGGGCAGATGTTCATTTTGAGGCCTACAATGGGCTTGTGTTACAAGAAAAAGGTTTTGCTGCAAATGCTTCAGAGCCTAAAGACTTTCTAAACTGAATGTCCCTTTCTGAGATCTGATTTCTGCCACTTCCTTTCCTGCTAGAGACAAACTTTCATGTGTTTGACACCTAGAGTCCAGGTAATAGCTAGGAGGTTCCAATCAAAGTTACATCCATTGTAAATCCATTCAGATACAAGCCCATATCGGGGCATGTCTGCCCTGCAGAAGAGCCCAACCAGAGGTCTGCAAGGAGAGAGGTTCAGCCTGTGCCAACTTTCTGTGTCTGGATACATTCTTCCTGGGCTACGCATGAACAAATAAGCCATGCCTCTTGAATCCAGCCAATTCCGACCTCTCCTGCATACTGCCATGCTTCAGAGCTCAGTTCTGAGTGTGCCTGCCAGCCCAGGCACACCCAGAGAGAGACAGTGCCTTCTGTCAACTGCTGATGCTCAGTGGAGAGAGTTGGCCAAGGACACAGAGGAAAGGAGTAGAAGACTGAGGGCTTGAACCTGGATCCCAACCAAGCACACTCTGTTTATGACTGAAAGCTTGAACAACAACAACAAAAAGGTTGTTTTTTTACCAGAGAAAGCTCTGTCACTGCAAACTTGCTGTGGCCTTTCTGGCCTGTTGGAAGAGGATGTTCTGCCAGGCAGCCAGCCTGACTCCTTCGGTTCCACATGGGGCAAGGAAGGAAAGTCCACTTCGGCCTCTGAGCTAGTACTCTGAAGCAAATGCAGTCTCAGCTATACTGGCTGATTCATTCCTGGGAAATTTGCCAGACCCACACCTAAAGGAGGAGTTTTCAGAATAGAACTTTCAACTGATCAGCTGGTAGTAAGAACTTGGCCTCTGCTGTGAACCAAGGCATCAGGGAGGGGGCTGCATATCCAGTGCATTACTTACATGTGTTTTGATCTCAAATTGCTCCTACATCAGCTGGCATTCCTACCAGCAAGAATCTATATTTTTGTCTTTTCTATTTGTTTTTAATACTTAAATCCCAAAGGCTGGATTCCTCTCTTGACTATGCCAATCAGAGGGAAAATCACCTGCAAGAAAGATCTCCCAGAATCACACTTGAGTGGTGAAGGTCAAAATCGTTAAGCCACAGGAGTTTAATTTACAGTTTACAAGTTACTTAATGCGTCTTAAGGAAACCCACTGAAGCCCGAGGCTTCCTTCTTGATAATTTGCAAGTTGAATCCAATGTGTCCATCACCAAGTGTCACCTGTCTGCATGTCCCCATACCTCACTGTGGTAATATGACAGGAAATCTTAAAGGTATCTACTTGCACAGAGTTTACCACTATTCAGGTTCTCAGATGTCTTCTTTCTCAAGGCAATGATGTGATGGTGACAGCAAGGCATCAGCCATTGTGTCTTGCGATGAGAATGGGCTGTGGTGCTGAAAAGGATGGGTTTTGGAGGTCTTCATGGAGCATAAATGCCCCTGTATGTCTTTCGTATGTCTTTTGCCCTGCTACAGAGTGCCCAAGCCTCCTTCTTATCACTGCTTATGAATCCCTCTGCAGCCCTGCAGCTTAGGGACGTGTCTGAGTGGCTGCACAAGGACCAAGCAGAGGCATAACAGGTTGTGCGAAATTCAGGCCCAGCTGCTGTGAGCTGCAAGACACCCACATGTCTTTGCAAAGAGACATTGCATCTTTGTATTAAACCAAGTATTAAACCACTAATCACTGGGGAAAATTTGAACAGGTTTGGCTTCCTCAGGGTGGCTGCAGGAGCGACCTTAATGGGAGAGCTACTGTGTCCATGACTCGGGGAAGGGTTGGTCATTTTCTCTACCCCCCTGCCACACCTCAGGTTTCCCATCATCTTGCCCCCTTGATCTGCCAGTAGTGCTTGGAGGAGAAGGCTTTGCAGATTCCTGCTGCCCAGGTGTCCAGAGCTGGAGAATCAGGGGCTGGCAGTCCCACACTGTCACTCCCTGTGGGTCTTTGGGAAACCTGTGTGAGTGTACAAGTGAGGCACACGTGTCTCGGAAGGGGCGTTGTGTACACAAGTAGATACCTTCTCCATACATAGTCACTTAGCTCAAGTGCCCCCCTCCCTCTCCAAAGCATCCTTGACACTCTAGGTGAATATTTGAAAGACAGGATCGGGGCTTTGGTTCGAGTGCCTCTTTGTACAGTGCTAACTGGTTTCAGGGCTGTAATTATCTCTCCAAGAGAAGCTGTAAATTGGATTAAGGCACTGAGTTGCAGCTGAGTGCGCTCCCTCCATTGCCCCACCTGGTGGGCTGCTGAGCGATAACAAAAAATGCCGAGAAATCGGATTTGGATTCTGCTTCACACTCATGGCTTCCTTCTGGAAAAAATGAAATTTTTCCAGCAGAAAGGGCTGGCATGGGTTTGCTGGCAGTATCAGTCCTGGGTTCGTATCATCTGCTGGCACTCTTCCGGAAACGCGATCCCCTCCGTTATCAGAGAGAAATAAATAAATAAACAGCAGGAGATGTTTTGGCAAGGAAGGAGGAATCGCACCAAGAGGCGTGCACATACACGTACACACACACACACACACACACACACACACACACACACACTCTCTCTCTCTCTCTCACCTCGGCACCGTGTCTTCACAGCCTGAGCTGTCTGTTGCAAGCAGAGGTGGCAGCACAAGCACAAGATGTTTTCTACAATTTTTTTAATTCCTTGCCTCTGGGATGAAAGAAAAGACCATTTTTAACAGCTTATGTTCAAGGCATAGAGCACCTGGGCCTTGTATTGCTCATGGTGCAAATCATCACCTCCCCCTCATAGGATATCTCCCCATGCCCTTGAATAAAGTACTGTTCCTTCCCCATGAGTGCTTTCAGCCCAATATGGGAGGCACCAAAGCTTACATGGAGAGGCAGTACAAGTTCCATGGCTGATTTCAGCATCTTGTCCAGGACAGACTAACATGAGGCTCATCGGACTTGATACTCCCCTTTTGACGTAGGAGAAGCATCGTATCTGGGTTCCTTTTCATACAGAGGTGTGTATTTCCCTTTGGAGACACAGGTGCACTGGTCTGCAGGTACCTATGCAGGGGTCAGTAGGAAATGCAGCAGGAATGGGCAGGAACAGTGAAGGCCCTTGAGCAAAACCATCAGGTTACACTCTGAGCTTGTGGGGCCCATGCAAAGTAACATGGCAGACAAAGTTCATGACGGAACATTTCTGTCCATGGAAGAACCAGATTAACCCGAGTTTGGACACAGTCTAAAGCACTGCCTTCTCTACACAAGAAAAGATTCCAGGACCATCTTTTCAGGTGAGGCCAACCAATAATTTGTCCATAATCAGATTTATTCTGGCTCTTACATCTATCAATGGAGCTTATGCCTGCAGTCATTTGCACACTGCTCTCTGCAGGGTTTCCTCTGGCTGCTGGGCAGCTCCAACCAACCAGCAGCTTCCCACCCCTCCTGGCCACAGGGGACACTGGGAAAGGTGTCCCCTGTGTCTGTGGTGGTGTCACCTGTCTCCAGTTGCTTCTCCGTCTGCCTCTGCCCATCAGCTTCTCCTGCCAGCTGGCAAGGAAGCACCACTGGCAGGGACTACCCCAGGCTGCATGGCTGCTGAGGGAGGAGGGGTGCCTCTGACAGGAGACATTTTTTGCACTCCAAATGACCTAAAGATGAGTGACAGGCCAAGGGAAGTGAGCACCCAGTCAACTGGCATCTCCCATGAACTATGAGACCAGTAATCCACCATACGGCTCCACTGTATCAGCCAAACCATTCAAATGCTGTGGAGATGTTCTCCAAACTGCCTCCCAATATAGCTTCCAACCCCTTGTCTCCCCAAGGACCATCGAGGTCTCAGCTGAGTCCCTGCAATTCCTCTTGTCCTGCAGTCTGAGGGCAGCCACTGGACCATGTCCATGTGGGCAGATGCACCCTGGGGAGGGCAGCCCCGGCTCCAAGGCAGAAGAATGCTCTGCCAAGCAAAGCCACCCTGCACCTGTGCAGAGGAGGCCTTCTGCAGCCTTGCTCCTCATCACAGCTGGTTCTTGCCTTATGTTCCTTTTCTCTGGTCCTGATCTCGCACTACAATGCAGCACTACAGCAGCGTGCCTAGAACAGCCTGTTGGTCTCTCTTCTCTCCCCCGAACCACCAAGAAACCTATTTTCTCCTCTGCTGAGTTCTTAGGGAGCCAAAGAAGAGTCCCAGGGCTCTGCACTTGCAACTGAGTTCACCTTGGATATATGCCCTAAAAATAGAAAGGTCACGTCCCTTATCAGGACCCAGACCTCCTGAGGATACATGTAGCCACACTTTCAAAATGTCCCAGCAATTGCCATATATCCTACAAATTCCCCCCAATTCACAATGGGGTAGCGAGCAATTTCCTACTGGAAAGTCTGCCTTCCTTTGGGTGCCATCTAATGCAGATCTTTATGTTTCTGTCAGCTTAACTTATTATTTGGTATTCAATTTGGCAATAAAATTTTTATATACCAGGCACTGTGTATTACAGATACACAGATAGATACATGTTTATGTGTGTGTGTTCCTGTAAATTATAATAAGAATTTTGTTATTTTGTTCATCAGGCTTAGCACTATTTTTCATGACAATAAAGCTTTTGTGAATCCCAACATGGAGACAACAAATATATCTATTCTTATCACTGTTAACAATTCTTCAGTGATAATGTTTTTGGTTGCTTTTGCATTTAAATATTAAAAGACACTAGTATGAGAGCTGCATGTTTAACTCCAGTCTTCCAAAGAAGGACTGAATTTGTAAATTACATTTTTATTTCTTTAGTCATGGACTTTACCATTCCTGAACAGATAAGGATTTAAGCATGTGCTAGGAGTTCAGGACATACTTAAGTGCAGAGTACTTAATGAGGAATTTTAATTGCTGAGTGCCACTCGTAAGTAATATGCTGAATTTTTCCCCAGAAGTGACTATAATTCAGTGATGAGATTTAGGTGGTCCTTTAATGCATTTTGACAACCTCTCCTAAAGTCCCCGAGGTCATGAAGTTCGCATGGCTGTACTGATCATCCCTTCTTGACTGCTCTCCCTAGGAGACTGTTACATGTTCTCTGTACAGTTTTGGAAATTATCTTTATTTTATACCTAGAATGTTGTCTTTGCAAACATTTTCCCTCAAAGTGTGGATCTGTGTGTCTTTCATACCTTTTACTGTGTGTTTTATTGCCCTTGCCATTTTAAAAGCAGGAACATGATTTATAGATGAAATTAATGAGCAAATCACTTGATGGTGAACTGATCCTGGATGTCACAGTGCTTTATACCTGATGCTGGTGCAAAAAGAACACAGATACCTGGGCTGTTCCAGATACCCAGTCCTCCAAATGATATGGCCTTAGGCTCAGTACAGCTAAGGCTCTTGCTCCTGCATGTTTTTTTTTCTTTGGGATAGAGGACTGCATGGTTCTGGTAACAGCTTATTTTCTGCTCATCAGGCTACAGTTGGGTTTGTTACTACAGTTAAAAGCATCAGGCCCAATCCCTCTGCAATTTAACAACCCTGAAGTCAATGGAGTTGCTCCAGTGATGAATTTGGCCTGAAAGCTTCTGTTCTGGTTTTAGGCAGCTGCCCATAAACCCAGACCTAAGGTATGTTTTGGGTGGATTTATATTTATTTTTGAGAAAGGGGAGACAGCCAAAGAGTTAGACACCTTTCACATTCAATGTAAATCATTAAAGGTTGCAGTCTTCTGCATAGAAATAGGTTTATTTACTTCTGTCATTCTATCAGGTTGTTTTTGTCTCTCCATGACTCTTACATCACATACAGGATATAGGACACGGCAGGTAGGATGCCTCAATTGTACCAGTGTCTAACAGGATGACTCTGGCAGAGCCTTTTAATCTCTCTTTCCTTGAGTCCAGCTGCTATTTTTTTGACCTATGTTGTTAAAGTGCAGCTTCCTTTTCATGCCTCAGACAGCTGTAAGAGCCAAGTGAAAACTCCCCAGGATTTCTGTCAGAGCTGTACAGGTAGTCTCTGCACCCAAAAGCTTGTAAATTAAATAGCCAGGAGGGACAAGTGTGGGGACTGAATGAGCCTGTAGTCCAGCTTTTACATGGAGAATTACACATTCCCCAGAGTAGTCTCTTTTCTTACAGTTTCAGCCTCCCTGATTCTTCTTTCCCACACAATAAATTTCGCACAAACACCTGTTCTTCTCTTTGCTAAATTTTAATGTCTTTTTCTTTTCTTTTTCCCTCCCCAACAAAATTCAGGTTTATTTTTGATCTTAAAGTAAGCAAACAGGAAAAGCTGAGCTGGAAGGAAAATGAGTCCTATTGGTACTCAGAGATGTACACCATTCACCGCTTGCCCCTACCTGCTGTTGCAGAGAGGTTGGGCTCAGGACTCATCCATCCTCATGGGGCTCTGCAGGGAGACAGAACTGTCCCTTAGTGAGAGAGTTAAATATGGGTTCCAAGGTGCCCCACAAATGTGTTTGCTGGGAATTTCTTGAGACAAGGAAAGGCTGACACAAATGGGGCTGAAGGGATGAGGAAGGGAAGGAAGAGAAACGGTGGATGGTCAGGAGTCCCATTTTGGCTTTATCTGTATAAGAAATTTTAACTGTGGCAACAGGATAAACACAGTACATTTCCCTCTAGCATTTACTCTGATACAAACAGGTGTTTTAACAGTTTAACTTTATTCTCTTGTAGGCATGAAATTAAGCTACACAGGTATTAGTTACACAGATACCAGTATAACTGTGCTTACAGTCCGAAGGATTTATACTGATTTAGCCACAGGGGTTTTTAAGCAGATTAAAGAAGTTAAAAGGTGGTATTTAAACCATCACTAGTAATGTACATCAGTTCCTAGCTGCAATCTTTCTGTTATACATTTTCGCATTTTCTGTACTGACGTACATATAGAGACATGAGTTTTTGCATGCCGAACATGCTAATTGTCCTCTTTCTTTTTCCCATTTTGTTCTTTTAACCAACAAGTGTGTGTGCAATGAAAAGTGTGTGCAGTCTGAAGCCTAATTTTGTTCTTCCTTTCTTTATAATTTGAAGTTGCTTTTCTAGCTTCAGAGAACCATAGGGATGACAGAAGGAAGGAAAACAAAGATTTGCTATTACTCTGCTTTTTCAAACTCCCTCAATTTTAGACTAATTGAAGCATAACTAAAAGAAAAAAGAAAAGTTGAAAAGCAAGCAACCAATGAAAAAAGACAGCATTTTCTGCAACACAGTCAGCACCAAGTGTGAGTCGGTAAAATTCTACTGCCTTCTCATCAGCCCCACTTTGGGAATTAAATAGTTTTTCAATATTTCTAATTCCAGATTATATATATCTATATTTAAAAAGAAGGGGAAATTGAGGAGAAAAACAAAGAAAGGAGGACAAGTAGAGAAAAACATAGTTTGAGAGCAAGAGGGAAAAAGAAGGCAAGAACATAGTAAATGTGGAACGAGGGAGTCAGGAGTAGGAAAGTGAAGTTTTGTGTGAAAAGATAGTCAAGGTGGAAGGGAGAAGCCTTTGTAGCCCATTTCCACCTGCATCCCAAGCACAGTATATTAAAAAAATATTTTTTACAGGTCATGACAATGTGTGCTTCTGTGCATGCATAAGGCAACAGATTGGACTAGCTGCTGGCTTAAACCCTCTCCTTCAGCCAGTGGTTTAATTCTGACTGAGGCTGAAGCATCAAGTATACACCATTGGTTGTAGCCAGTGAAGTCCTATCAGCCGTATTGACTAGCAAATCCTAGACAGGGCCATGAAAAATGATAAAAACCTTACTTATGTTGTGACAGTGCTGTTGAAATTATTGCCTCCCTGTGAAGTCCCACTACCGTCCTCACTCACCTTCTTCCTCACAGAATTAAAAAACAAACATGAAACCAAAACAATAAAATTTTGAGGGATTAATAATTCACCAGAAAAAGCCCCACTTTTATGAAAGATCCCAATTTAAATAAACCTATTTGGTTTCCTCTGCAAATCTCATTAAATGCAGAATGGATGGAGCAGCCATGTAGAAAGGCTGAGGGCTGGATGTTCAAAAGTGGGAAGCAGATTTGACTAGAGCACAGGTATGTGGGACTGGCAGATGGGTAAGTGTGTCATAGGTGTGTGGAGGAGTGGCTGAACATGAAGGTGACAGAAATCTACCATTGTGTGACTGGGCTGACAGGCAGGAAGGATACTTTAGAAGTGCAGAAAACTTCTAATACAACTCTGTTCTGTGTTCACCTTTCAGGTGGCCCTGGGTAAAATCACTCAGTCTTTCATACATGGCAGACAGTCGCAGTGGAAATCCTTCAGAGACTAAGACATGCTCATATTCTGTAGTAAGAGGGCTCAGACAAACACTTCAGAGGGGATATGGACATGGACAGTGGCGAGGATACTCTGGAAAATCTTTGCAGTGATGTAAGTTCCCCTCCTAGTCTGCTACATCACACGTTACTCTGGTGATCTTTATCAGAGCCAAGCTCCAATCAAGTTCTCCCAGTGTACTGGAACGTTGTCACACTTTGGAAGCTTTGGACCTGCTGTTGCCTTATTGTTCTTATTGCTTCAGTAAAGGTGGTTTAAAACACTGTCTAGGGCAGTTGGTCAATGCTGGTAATTCAGACTGAGCAAGAGTCCAGAGACAGAACATCTCTGAACTGCTTTTCTTGGGTGGAGTCTGTAGACAAGCCCCCAACACCCAGATCAAAGTGAACATGTCTCTACAGAGAACCAGTGGGACGAATAGCAAACCATCTGCACCTTCAGTCACTAATGGCTGAAATGATGCTAGGAGAAATCAGCAAGTGTTTTAGTCTACAGAGATTGATAAATGTTTTCAATTTCAGTCTACTGACAAAGTGCAGGTTTAGCTTTATCTCTCAGTGGCATCTGGGCTATGAGGAGAGCCATAAAAATGGGGCATTTGAATGATCTTGCAAGAACATCTTGCTGGTTCAGCAAAGCTCCAAGGATTTTTCTCAAGTGATACCATTCCCAGTTGGAGCATATTTACGTTATTGTGGAAAAGACTTCTGCTCCTGATAATTGCCATAGTTGACTCTGAGGCAAGGTTGCATGAAGCCTTTTAGATAATGCTGCAGTGAGTCTATCATAAACACCAAAGACAGATTAGATCAAAACCTACTGGTGGTAGTCATGGTGCAGAACCCTCTGAATTTAGCATAGCTATTCTCACTGGGGCTTTTTTGTCTGGTGAATCTGTCTGGCACCACTTGTCTTGGCTCTTTGGTAGCTAAATGGGTAACAGGGAGCCTGTTATTGCCAGAGACTTATATTTGAGATGTCCATAATCTCCAGTGATCATCTGTGGGGCACAAGAGAATGGGGTTTCCAGATAGGAGATATGTTCATCCAAAACCTCCAGTTATGCCTATTCACATGTACCCTGACTGGCTCTGTCAGCCTATATGAAGACACTGACTTCCAGGCCCAGTCTGAACACATTTGGATTTGATTTCCATCCCTTTTCTCCATGGGTTCTACCGAACTGCCTCCCCAGTCCCGGATCCAAAAGCATAATGGCTTTATGTAGCTTGTAAAATTCTATTATCTCTGTATTCAAAACTCAACAACTGGGAAATGGCTGTAATAAGCGTGTTATTAAGCGTGTAAATACACTTTAACTTCAGACGTCCAAAGGAAGACTCTTGCTGTCTTCCTCACTTTGCCCTCCATGTTTTCACCATGTGTTTGGATTTCATGGATATGTCTACTTTTCCCCCTCTTCCTGACTGGTGTGCTGTCCCATTTGATTGTGTTGAGGACAATGCTCCCCTCTGCTGAGCCTGCCATGGTGTCTGCTGGAGAGCCCAAGGTCTTTGAGAGAAGACAGGTTCTTGGTGAGGATGGGGGTTTTGGGGAAGGAGGGAGGAGGGTGAGGGTAGAGAGGGGAGGAAAACATTAAAAAAAGAAAGAAGCCAAGTGCATTCTTTCTGCAACACTCAGGAAAAAGAATGTTGCACAGGGGATTGGAAAGGCGAAATTTTTTCACATCCAAATGGATTGCAATTTCCCTCCATTTAGCACCTGAAGGTAATTAGCTCGAAGAGACTGTCGGCTGAGAAACACGTTCATGGAACATTAACTCTCATACATTCTCCAGTTGCAGGGAATTAATAGGAAAGATTAAAGTTTAAAGAGAGCAAAATGCCATTACCTCGCAAGCCACCTCTCTCAGCGGCAGTAACTAGCCCTCACTAACCTAAAAGCACCATTGGAGTCCCTGGCTCCTGCTTCAGGCAACGACAGATGAGATGGGCCCCCGCTCTGCCCCGAGCTGCCCGTCCGTGGGCTCTGGTGACCTGCCTGCAGGCAGCGATGGCAGCGCGGCTTGTGGCTCCGGCACGGATCCGTTTGCCGGCTGCCGTACGAGTGCACACGTGCACGTCACCTTGGGGCCAACACACGTGTGCAAGCTCCATGGGTACTGCTGGTGTCTTCTCAGAGACATGAGCTATGGGCACCCCAGGAATGAAGCACCCAGCAGTGGTCCCTGCGTGCTCCCACCAATGTCTCAGGCTGGTGTGTGGGGCAGTGGGGAGGGATCCACCATGCACTCCTGGGCAGCCCTGCATAGTCTCCAGCCTGCTCCCATTCCCTGCTGGCACACCAGCACCCGTGCAGGGATGCTGGCAGCCTCCCGGACTCACGCAGAGTCCAAACTGCAGTGCTGCAACACCAAAACACCTCTTAGCTGAACTGGCTCTGTGAATGGTACCAAACCTCTCCTGATGAGAGATTGTGCCTTCTTCTCAGATGGAAGACAAAAAGAAAGCATTATAGGATGAGGGCCTTATTTTGGGGGTTTGGGGGTAAAGTTTATATAAGCTTCTGCACTTTAAAGATTTCCATGTTGCTTTAGCATTTCAGGGAGAGAGCATGAGAGAGAGAGAGAGAGAGAGAGAGAGAGAGAGAGAGGGAGAGGGAGAGGGAGAGGGAGAGAGAGCGAGAGCGAGATGAAATTGAGACATGGAAGAATTTATTGCCCAGAAAATTCCATTCTGCTATCTGATTCGAAAAGTCCAGTCCCCCCAGCTTCGGAAAATCTATTTTCCACATTTTAATACCCTGCAGAACAGTCCTCATAACTCATCCGAGTGTGTTAAGCACAGTTTTATTAGATCTGAAACAAATTTTGGTGGGGAGATACTATAGGTCATTAACCATGGAGTAATTTTATCCTTGTTTCCCTAATGATGCCATAATGGCGAGCGAATTTCTTAACTAAAGACCAAAGAACATTTTGAAGGTCAGTTTCATCTGTGAGCTCCTTCAAGCGCTTCTCGGAGAAGATTGGAAAACTCGCCGATTTTTTGAAGAGTCATTAATAATGTGAAAGCTGAAAGAGCTCTCTCCCATTTGCGTTCCTGCTTTTTACCTTTTAATTTTATATCGCTTTAGTCCCTTTCTTTTTCTTCCTCACTCTCTCTCTTTTTAACTCTCTTCTGGAGTGGCCCCTCATGCAGCTGAAAAATGAAATGGGCCATTCCTGAGGGCATCCTGAGCTGAGCCGAGCCGAGGCAGGGCAAAGATCCAGGAGGGGGAAAGGGCAGCCCTGGCAATGGGTGTCCACCACCGCAGCCCAGCACCTGCTGCCATAAACGTCCCCCCCAGCAGCCCTGGGTGCCTGGCTGAGGGGCATCCTGCTCCCCCCTGCTCCTGTAAATCAGGAGAGGGGTTGTTCAAGCCTACAGCACTGCATCCCTGCTAAAGGAGGGAGACGGACAAGGCTGTCCCCTCCCTGCCTAATAGGGCACATGTGTTTTTACTCTGTCTGAAGAAGCTCACATCTGGACTGCTGAGGGTTGTGCTGGCAGAGTGACCTCTGCACTGAGAATGAGTGCACCTGGAGGTGCACACACCTGTGAGCGTGTGCATGTGTGTGAGCTCCATGTGTTGGGGGCCATGAGACATTGCAGGGGTTTGTGCAGTACTGATACATCTTTTTTTTTTTTTTTAAATGGATATATATACACACCTGTGTGTGAATTGCCATTGTGGATCTATAGATACGTTGCAAATGGATTAAATTGTTAAAAAAATAAAATAGCAATAAGCTGTTTAAGGATTATATGTAGCCAGTCTACGCACGTGTTCTGGGACTGCAGGTGCTTGGGGGGCACATGGAGTAGGAATTAGGATGTGCAATATTCAGTTTTTGTGGATTGCTGTGCTCAAGATTAGAGTCTATATGTATGTTTCATACATGTTTGGTGGAACACATAGGGGCTCTGATAGTATGTTGATTTATAACCCTGTGTCTGTGTGTGTAGTGAAGAGGTAGCAGGCTGACACTCTGTGTTTGTGTGGGAGGTGTGTGGTGGGGCTTCTGGCTGTACCACAGGCATCAGTGGGCACAAGAAATCTTTTGGTATGTGTGTGGTGCACTGGAGGCTTGGCTCTGAGCGTGAGTGTGTGCATGTGTGTGTACGTGTGCACAGGGGGTGTATGCCCCAGAGAAGGGCTTGTCTGTGCCTTCATTAGACAGCGCCTGGCAGTGAGCAGGCCTCTGTGTTTATGTGTTTTCCTCTCCCTGGGTGTGTACGCTTCAGGCGCCTGCATGTGTTGCATTTGCAGATGATATGGGCTACATCCTCAGCTGATGTAAAGCAGCATCAGAGACTGTGAAGCAATTTACATCCACTGCTACACCAGCACAGCCTTAGGCTGCAGGCAGTGGGTCCAGGGGGTGTGGGCTGAGATGCTTTTCCATACCATGGGAATGGATGACTTCCAACCTGAAACAAGACCTTCTCTCATCCCCCTCCGCCCCCTGTCCCCCAGCCTATCACTCACATTTGAGGCAAGAACTATGGGGGGATGTGTGTGTCTATTTGGGGAGGGAGCGCTCCAAGGGGAGGGGGGCAGTGTGGTGACACACTCTGCTCCCAGATGTGATACCAGCGATAATTTCAATTTTATGCCTTTGTTATGGCTTTAATCACTTTCTTTATGCGTTTTGTTCCAGCGATCAGGGAGAGACACCTGATAGGCAAAAAGGATATCAGGGGAACAATTTTTATTTGGAATGTGGTGAGAAGTCTAATTAGAATTTGAATTCTGCTGAGCCTTGAAATGGTCGGTACTTTATCCTGATCGCCTTAGATATTGTTTCGAGTCAATCATCTGTCATAGTGCGGCACGCTGGAGAGAAAGGCTCTCCATCCAGCCTGGTCTCTCTGTCGGGCTGGGGGCTGCTAGTGGGAAAAGGAAGGGTGACAAGAGGGAGGGCAGTGGACTTTGCTCTGGCAGATAGGCTTCCCAGGAGCAAGCACAAAGGCAGAAAACCCTTGGCACAGAGGTTTATCTTGCTGCGTACTCCTAGCCCTGCTGTGGGGTGCTGTCTGCTGGCCCCTCTCTCATCATTGCAGGACTGTCCCCTTCAAACAGGGGATGAGGAGGACTGTGGGTCAACATAAATGTCCCGCCAGCTGCTGCCTGGGAGAGGAGCACCTTCTCAGAGACAGTGAGCTCCACATGACTCGAGGATTTTGCTGCTATCTTTGCTGTGCTGATTAAACACTCTGGAAGGTCAGTTCTCACAGACAGACAGCTAGGCTAGGCTGGATGGATGGACAAGTGTGGGTGGGAATGGCCATTCAGATGGATTTGTATGGGACAGAGGTAGAGGTCGTGAACCAATGACACACAGGGTTGGATGTGGTACTTAAGAAAGGTGGGATTGAAGATGGACTCCTAAGGGCAGTAGGCACACTCATGGAGGGGATTTTTCAGAGTCAGGTTGATCTTATTTCATTTGTGCTACAAGAACACAAGAAAAAGAGGGAACCTGGGAACATGACAAGACACACAGCAACATTTGCAATCCTTCTGACTTTAAACTCTGTTCTTACTAGTTGAAAAAAACAAAATAAAACCAAACAAAACACACACATCCCCCACCAAACCCATTATGAGTCCTAGCATTTCAAAGCTGAAAGCCACTCCAAAGCTCACCAGAATATGTCCAGTAGTCCTTCCTCCTTGTCCCCTGTCCACAGTGCCTCCCCTTGGTGAGACCACAGCTTTCAGTCCTGATCAAATGGCTGCAGTACTGAGTTTGAGATGAACTGCACAATGGTATGATCCCTGCTACTGAGGAAAAGGAGGCATACAGGCAGGACTGCAGCATGATCTATGTACTAGGAGAGATGAACTGAGGAGAATCATGAACAATAGAATCATTCCAAGATTCCTAAACTTATGGAAATTGATGGTAAAGTCTTTATTCTGTGCCATTCCTACACTTTGAGATGGTGCCTCATTCTGAATGCAACATAAATGTCTGTAACCTGAAAGGTACGGATTGGTTTAGCTGTTGAAGAAAAGACAGTTTAATGTTTTGCCTTTTTGAGAGGAGCAGAAATGACCTGGGACTGGGGGCTAATTAGGAGAGTTGCAGGCATCCACAAAAATTTGCAGATAGGAAAGCCATTTGAGTAGTTCTTTCTAAAGTGTCGGCATTAGGTTTCAGAACTGACATACTGAGATGGGTGTAGGCAGCTCGTGCCTTTCTCAGCTACAGTCCAGGCTGTCTGCAGACTCAGGCAGACACCGCTGTATGTTATGTTCAATTCCCTCTTTAACAAGTCAGCAGCACAATACTTTTTTTCTTTTTTCTTTTTTTTCCATCCACCTTTGGTTTTTTTTGTTGGTTGTTTTTTTTGGTACATTGAGAAAGTGGATAGTGTCAAAGCTTAGTTCTAAGGACTTATCTACAAATCCTTTGATAGTCATGTTAACAACCTTGGAATGTCTGACACAAAAGTCAGTCTTTCATTTACACCTCAAAAATGCATCTAGGATTCCAAACAGAGAGCAGCAGACATTAAATATACTTGCATATTTGTAATTAGAAAATGGTTTAGCAGTGGACTTGGCAGTGTTAGGTTTAACATTGGACTCAATGATCTTAAAGGTATTTCCCACCTATATGTGTCCATGATTCTGTGATGTGCTGTCATTCCAAGTATATTCAGTTTTGGGTCCAAAAGATGCAATTCTGGTAAAGCAGGAATGTACTAAGGAAAAATCCCATGCTACCACATAAGCTGCACAGTCCGGCTGTTAAGCCAACATATTCATGTGAGGGAGAAGATTACTGAGCCCCCAAGTCTCTTTGCTCTGATTATGCTTGGTCCCAGGTGTGGGGTTGTCACATGGCAGGAGAAGTGCCACTGATCCAGACTGCACTGGGAGGATGGGCCTTGTCGTGAGGCTGGTTTGACTGCAGGACCTTGCTGATGTAGCAGACTCCCACTCTGGTGTCTCCTCTGCCTGGATCAGCAAGTACAGCAGTAAGTCCCTCATTTTGGCCCAGTTTATGGTTCTTATCTCAGATCAGGAGGATCTGAACACAAAGTGCTGATGCCCACTTCCATTGCCCTGTTCCTGGCTCCAAAAATATATACTACGATTTGGCTCCCCCCTAGGGTTGTGGACATTTCTGTGTATGTGTGAAATAATAGCTGATCTGTGTTCCTTGCCTTAAGCTTTCAAGCTTAAGGAGAAAGAAGAAGGAAATAATCATATTTTGTATTCTGATGGACCTACCTAAAACAAAAGAATCCCTCCCAAACCCTTGTGAACACTGAACTACAGATTTGGGCTGGATCCTCCTTATCTTCACTGGAGCCATAATCCTTAGGGTTGTGCACAGCTCTTTTGACTCAGGGGAGGTCTGGAGGGAAGACTGGGTTGGAGGACAGCTTGCAAGGACCTGGATTTTTGTGCGATTCCAGAAGGCAGAGTGCTAATGCTAAGCCTTGATTATCATTGAACTCTGGCTTCATGGAGTAACATTTACTGTGCCAAATGGATCTTTATGCATCATATGCTTTGTTCATGCTCAAACGTCAACTGATGGATGTTCAGTAGTTCTTGATGGCCTCCTGGTTTCTGCAGCCTGCTTTACAGCCCACACAGCAACACATGAATGGGCCAGGAACTGAAACCAGTGAAGATTGGGTGGGGAGACCTGCTGTAGGCAGTGCCAGCACAGGATGGGAAAGGGTTCAGATGCACAGAAGGATTAGAAGAAAATCCAATAAATAGGTCTCACTAATTTAAATCTCAGTTGACTCTATTTGTTCTTATGTTGTAATACTCTGAATGACTACTTTCTTTTTATTCACAGGTTTTGGGTATATACCCAAATATACATACCCAAGAATACCAAATGGTTCAGCCCATATTATCACTACTGTTATCACTACTACTACTACTATTATTATTATTATTATTATTATTATTATTATTATTATCGTCATCATTATTATTACCATTTGCCTCCTAGCACCACACAGAACAAAGATCCTTATTGTGCTGAGCACTGTACAAATGAACGGGGAGAAAATAAACAAATGCATGTTGACTTGCCTGAGTTTCCATACTGTGACAATGTCAGAGCCAGGAATATAAACTAAACCTCTAAGTTGCTCTTGCTAAGCCAGGGATGGCCATTGTGTGCCTTCAAGCACTTTGAGCAGGACTTTGAGTCATGACTCTACCATGCAGCTGTCTGTGAGCCTGTGTACGCACAGGACTTCTGGCTAGTGCCCCACCACCAGCATTGCTAATGACAAAGCCAGCGGGAACAGATTTAACTGTACCTTCTTGGGCTTCTGCTGCAATTTCAGTCCAGCTCCAGTTTGGGCATCCCTGTGAAATACTTCCAGAGTTCCCATCCTCTCAGGTTTTGGCCAAACAGATTTTGATGTACCTCTTGCTGGCTCGGGAAGGTTGGATAACCCTGCAAAGTCTGCCCACACTAGCTGGAGCCAGGAGATTTGTTTTAGACTCTTTCTCTGACCTTCTCACTGTTTCCTTCCCTGTTCTCTTATGTTTTTAAACTTACTCAAGTGAAGTGCTGATTTTTTTTTTTCCCCCTCACTGTTCCTGAACACTCAAATCCATGCACAGTCCCACCTAGCTTGCCAACTCTGGCTGAGGTAAATTCTGGCAAAATGGCCTTAGCCTTTCCAGAAGGCAAAGCTGAGACAGAGGATTGTATCCAGCTCCCTGTAAAGGCAGAGCATGAAGTTGGCCATTTCCCAGCACCAGCCTCAGCCTAACCAACCCAGATAAGGGGACCTGATTTCTGAGTTCAAGCAAGGGAGCTCAAAAGAGATTATTGGAGAAGGTCTCTCTGGGAGAGAAGCAAAGATAAGAGCACTGTACCCTTTGTGGGTTCTTTGGGGTCTATCATATGAACCCCCACCCCAGTGAAGTGCCTGCTCTAGGGTCTCAGAGAGTGCTGCATGGCTCCCTTCCCCACCAGCGGCAGCCCTGTGTCTATGGCTCAGCTCTGTCCTCTCTTCCAAAATGCAGACATCCCTGGAGCTCCAAAGTCTTTTCCCTAATCAGCCCATTTCCCCCGGTATGGTCATGGGACAACATGGTGCTTGCAGGCTCTGAGGTGTCTCTATCATTGGCTGTCAGGTGAAGCCCTCCCTAAGCACTCCAGCAAGCCCTTCTTTATTTTTAAAATTCCCCTGAGCCTACGAAGGTCATTTGAACAAATTGGAGCTGACAGACATTAACTTGGAAAAAAGCCCATTGCACCATGATAAACTCCGTTTAAAGAGAAGCAAAAGTGCCAGGCAAGGGAGGAACAAATGCTGAGAGATTTGTCACTGTTACCGTAAGTTTAGGAGTTGAGAATGTCAGCTCTGGCCTCACCTTCTCCCATTATGCATTATTACACATTCCAGCTTTGCTATTTCCACTGCGGTAGCTCCTGACAGAGCAAATAGACTGAACTGGGATGTTGTGCAATGCTACAGGGACAGCCATTCCCAGTGCCAAGGAGATCATGAGGGCAAATGAAACTGGTGGGCCGTACACCTAGTGAAGAGGGAGGGAACCAAAGCACAAAGATGAGGTGCTTCAGTCCAGGTCCCACAGACAATCACCATCTGAGCTGCAAACCAACCTCAGACTGTAAGTGTCTCCCTTCCAGTCCCCCAGTCCTTGTCTGCATGATGCCTAGTTTGCATCTCTGTGTGATCTCAGGAATCCATGCAGGAGTGGGGAGATGAGTGGGGTTTCATACCTCAGAGTGTACCTGCCTGAGGAACACAGCACTGCCACAGCTCTGAGCCCACCCTCCACTGAAGACACAAAACCAGGTGCCTCAGCCCAGACACTGAGGTTTATCCTTCAGGGACCTGCATTGCAGAGGTAACCTCAACAAGCCATGGCCGTTGCCAGCTCTTCTCTGAGAGACTGGGGATGGTTCTTTCTCTTCAGCTGGCAGCCAGAAGAGCCACCTGAGGGGTGGAGGGAGATGGAGAGGGAGAAATCAGATGTATCAGTCTTAGTCAATATGACTGCTGATGGAACCTGTGCTCTGTCCAAAGATATATCCTAATGCCTCCCATTCAGTTTGCACATAGTTTCTTTATGCTTTGCTTAGTGTCCTTGAAGCAAAGGCAATTGGTTTCTCCTCTCCTCTGGGCATCATGTGGGATCCAAGTGGCTCCAGACCCCTGCAGAGCCGCAGCAGCTGCCAATTGTTCTGACAAGCCAGGATCAAATCTCAGAGAGGAGCAGGCCTAGGACTGTCACGCTTACCTGGCTAAGTTCAGGCCAGGGCTCCCTCTACCCCACAGCAGATGAGAAACAAACTTCTCCAACTGCAGATCAGCGCAGTCAGAAGTGGCAAGAAGTGACTAATACACCTTACAGACAGGAACCAGGCCATGCTTTTCCTCATGTCTCTTTGTCTTAGATTTCTGCAAAAATGAATAGTAGTCTTTGTGCTCACATTTTGTCTGGGACAATTACTAGGGATCCAGCACAGTGAGCCCAGACTCAGCACTGAAGGCCTTCTGCAACCAATTGTGTTATAAATAGCATCTGGCCAGGCTGAGAATTTAGAAGTGTCTCAACATGGTCACTGCAGCTACTGTCACCATCTAGGCAAAATTGTCAGCTGCAGGAGACCTGTTCCTGATCAATACCCCTTGAGATCAAGAGTGGTCTCAAGTCCTGGCAGGACTGGGTGCTGGGGAGGAAAGCCCTATCCACATATCCAGCTGTGAAGAGCACCAAGAAGGTCCCTGCTGCTCACATGTGGCCCTGTGCCCAGTGATCCCTGTCAAGAAGATGGAAAGCAAGGCTCTTCCCTGGGTTCTTGTCCAGGATGCAGCTACAGCTTAGCGAACTCTCCTCCGGCCCTGGGTGCACTGTCCCTCTGCAGCACTGGCATAAATGGGATGGCCAATCTGCTACGCATGAGAGATTTCCAGTCTTGGCTGAATGTTCCCGATCCACAGTGACCTTTGTTCCAACAGTGAATGGTGTTAACCTCAACTTTCTGTGTTTGGGCTCCCTGCCCAGCTTTATGGTTAAGCGTTACAGCAGTGTCTTTCCCGCTGCCCAGCTTCTCTCTTGCAAAAGAAGATCTCATTTCTGCAATGCTGCAGTTAGACCTATTTGACCTCTCCCTCTCATGTGGATGCCCAGACAAGTCGGAGGGGGCTGGGTGAAGATGGGCAATGTCCTCCCACCACAGAAAGAGACAATTTACCTGATTGCCTGCACCATTCCACCCACGACTTCCTCAAGGCTTGCTCTTCAGTTCTACCTGTACCAACAGTCAAGGTCAAGTTATGTTTTCCCTCCAACTCATACTGCAAACACCAGTGGTCAACCCTGAATGACCCATTCAGCCAGAACCTGCTGATCTCTGCCCATGAGACGTGTCTCACCCCACACCGACCTTCAGAGCCACCTCCCTCTGCTT
Organism: Promerops cafer; assembly: GCA_013398275.1. Taxonomy (NCBI): domain Eukaryota; kingdom Metazoa; phylum Chordata; class Aves; order Passeriformes; family Nectariniidae; genus Promerops; species Promerops cafer. The sequence goes on along the minus strand of VZSE01015366.1, from coordinate 181,449 downwards.
TGTTGTGGATTTAGAAATCACTTGAGCATGAAAGCCCTGGGCACAGGAAGTCCATCAGGGCAATTGTGCCCCAAATCCCATGTTCCTCATCTCTTACCCTATTGCAGCCCCTTTCATCTGAACCATCCTACTGGGGTTATGCACCTCAGTCCTGCATAAAACAAGACATCTAATTCTCCTTGTGAGTCCGTGCCCTGCCTCTTAGTTAGGAGGATAAGCCTGGCCCTGTTGGTTTTCAGCTATTTTGGTTTAATGGCTGTCTTTCACTAGGTATATGGAACAGAGTCTTGATCTTGCTTAGGGCTGATATTTCTGATCTGTAGGTAAAAGCAGCAATAAATAGTGACTCTATTACTGCACCTAAACCTTAGCTACAAAACAGTCACAGCTGCAAGCAGAACTAGTGCAAGCATTGCGAAAATTTTGTAGAAGTGTTTCAGTTTCTATATAATTTCTGAAGGGGTATAGTAGGGTTGCAATGGGATTTCCTGAAGAATGTGTGTAGAAATTAAAAGCTCTTTTTCTAATGGATTCTTTCAGCTTTCTAAAGCATGTTTTTATTGGCATTATTTTAGGAGTATTTTTCTCCTTTTAGAAGTACTTTTCATAGAAGTATGAAGCCTCTGCCGTCAACTTTGGTTACAGATAGGAGTTTTAAAACTGGGGTTAAATATGATGGAAAACAGAGTACATTTCTACTGATGGCAATTCTTCATGCAGATTTGACCTTTGGGGGAAGAGGAAGGTTGTTTTGTAACCAAAAAATTCTCTTGCCAAAAATGTTGCCCTGGTAACTGATGCTGTAGAGAGCAGCCTGGATCCTTATGCTATCCATTAAAGAGAATCTGACTCAGGAGAACAACGGGGGGATGCTGGAGAGCTGTCTGGTGATGGCTGAGAGGGGCTGGAGATGCCAGAGATGCCTGTGTGGGGAGGAGGGAGGAAGTGTGTGAGATGAAGATGCCAAGAGCAATGAGTGCAGGATGAGACCCACAGGGGCTCAGGTGGTTTGAAAGACTGACAGGGGCAGAGATGATGTTGGAGGCTGTAGGGGCTTGGCAGGATCCATATGCATGGAGGGTCTCGTGCAATGCCTTCCCCAAGATGCAGTGATGTTTTGAGATTCCCTCCCTGCAAGTCCCTTCTGCACCTTGCTGCAGCAAACATTGTTTTCTGGGCATCCCCTTTCCTTACCCCCCAGGCTGTAGTCATTCCACAGCAGCCTCAGCCCCACCTTCCTGGCCCCATCAGCCCCCACCTCACCAGTAATGAGGGGGGATGTGTGCTCTGCCTTTCCTGTGCTCCTGTGCTTCCCTCTGGATCCCAGCAACAAGTTTAATTGGAAAAAAACAAGGCTGACTTGGAGGCAAGGCAAGGAGGCAGGGAGAGCCTGTGCCAGCTGACACCATGATCGATTACCTGGAACTCCACCTGACACTGAAATTAGGGTTTTTTAATGATAGGCCGACTCTCCCTGGATGTGAAATTCAAATGATCTCCAAAGCTTCCCTGTGACCATCAGTTGCTGCACGCAGTGGTACACGCCACATGCAGGTACTTTGTCTCTGTCACTGCTGAAAGGACATTGTTATTACCAACAACTCTTTGTATTAACCAGTCTCCTACCTAATAGACAACACTTTACGTTCTGCACCGTTACCCAGTCAGGGCTGCTGTGTGCCTGAGAGACACACGCTTCCCCTCAGCTCCCCTGGGGCAATGGAAAGCCAGTGCTTAAAAAGAGACACCAAAATGGAGGATGCACACACACCTTGCTCCCCTGCTGCCTGCTGTCTCTTGTGTTGGGGGCTGGTTTTCATTTCTTCTCCACTGCAGGCCCAGAGCACAAACTGGTGGGGCACGGGCTGGCTGTACTGGGGGATAAGCCAAGATGCCTGGCAAGTAGGCAATTGCCTGAATTTCTTTTGGATCAGAGAGGGGAGCTTTTCCACCCACTGACATCTTTCCCATCCCAGGGCAAAACTGGGGGAGGCGATACTCCAGGCAGTTTTTCCCATCTTTATCGTGCTTGGTGACCCATTAAGGAAGTGCCTGGTGCACTGGTAGCCTCCCATGCCTGGACAGGGTGAAAGAAAAGCCATCCCATCCAAGAGCCCTGGTGTATCTTGAAGCTTTGGCACCTGTGTGGAGGGATTGTCACCGCTGGTGGAGGTTGTCTCCCAAGATATTGTCCCCCTCTTTCTTCCTCATCTCTTGACCACTTTTGCCTGGCCCTCTGGAAGGCAGAAGGAAGGTAACTGGTGTGCGTGGGAGAGACCAGGAGCTATTCTGTGGCCATAACTTGAGCATTGACTGTCTTTTCTTACAGGAGATGACAAGCAGAAGGACCAGTTTTCTCTTCCTGATGGGCAAGGATGGAAAGGAAGTGATGATAAAAAGAGAAGGAGATAAAAAAAAAGTTAAATTATGTAAATACCGCATAGAGAGAAGTAGCCTGTAAATCATGGACTAAGCAGGATTTCCTACATCTTCTTGCTTTACTGAATGAAGATTTGGAAATCCACATGGAGGGAAGATGTCCTAACACAGAGAGTGCTGTGGTTATAGAGTCTTCTAACAGCACTGTGGAAGGCATCATCACCAAAGGGGGTCTTTGGCTGTATCATAAAAGTGTCAACAAGAAGGGAACACAGATTCTGAATAGTGGAGATGTTGAAGGAAAAGGGAAAGGTCCTGCCTCCAAAACTGTTCACTGCAAATCCAGATTTCCCCCTGTGGGAGGCACGGTGAGAAGGTTAGATGGGGACACCAAATGTTTCCAGCTCCAGCAGGAATTGCTTTGGGCTGTGTTGAATGAGAAAAGCTGGACACACGTGGGTCTGGACAGAACTGCAGGAGGCTATAATTCAGACCTTCTGGTTTGCCTCAGCAAGTGAAACGCTGGGTGATGAGACTGACATTTTTTCAAAGGCTGACCTCTACAGTGCCCATTTCTTCCTTCAATTAGGTACCAGCACTGGCATATTTAACAATATACTCTATGCAACCTCAGTTTCCCCCTGGTTAAAACATGTTTCTTGTATTTGATAACTTTTGGACATCTTTGATGAGGAAATGCTCTATGAGTTGCCATGGAAAAATTACATGTTCTCTCAGTGCTTCAACTCTCCCTCCCCATTTTACCTATATTGTTGAAGCTTGCCTTTTCTTAAGTGAATGCTTAGCACCCAGCAGCCCTTGGCTGCAACCTCACCTCTCCTCTCCTCTCTCTCTCTCTGGCCATGCCCTGGGGCAGCTCAGACACCTTAGTCTGGGAGGGGGTCAGTCATTCAAGGTGGTGCAGTGCTATGGGAGGACAGTGCTGTGCTTTGGTGGCACATGGGATGCCTCTGCCCTGTACTACCCCCAGCCAGCTCAGTGCAGCCACTGGTGCCCTCAGCAGCCTGCGCTGATCGTCCTCCAAGCTCAGTTCCTGTGGGAGCTGAGCAGAAAGGGGATGCATGCAGACAATGTTCCCTGCTTTCCTCCATCGCCCGGTGAGCAGCCCCTAATCTGAGGGGCGTGCCAGTATTAATGCCTTTAATAACGACGGATCAGATCGTATGAAGAGTTTTAATTGATGTCTATATCCCTGGAAACATAAAAACAGCCATGCGAGCGTCTTACCACTATTATTTTATCAAAGGTTTTGACGTGGCTGCTGCATAGGAGATGTCAGGGAAAAAATTCATGTCTGCAAGGCACAAACAGGCGAAGTAATGGGATATAAATCAAAAACAGTGAAAGGGGAAAGTGGTTAGTCACAAGATCATAGAGTTTTCACTAAAAGGGAGAGCAGTGAATTCTCAATACAAGCAGCAAAATGCATTCATTCTATGGTGCCATCAGCCCTTTCTCCCTCCCTGTCCCCAGTACCTCAACCCCCTGCCCCAAGGACACACAGTCCTGAGCCAGGGCTGGCCATCTTGGATCTGCCTGTCTGGTCAGAATGGTATATAACATTTCTCTTCTTTGTCCCCGTCCTACTTGTACAGAAGACATGGAAACATAGCCCAAAAATCAGGGTTACAAATAGCAGCCCTTTTTCTTTGGCTGGTCAAGAGTGTAGGTAACCCTTTGGTAGGTTTGTTTACTTTGCATCACGTGGCGGTCTGTGAACACAAAAATGGTTCCCATTACAGAGGGGACAAACCAAAGTGTGGGAGACAAAGGGGGCTGCTAGGTTACTCTGGGCTGGTGCAAAGAGGAGGAAGAAAAGCATTAATTCAGTTCACCTTGTTTGTCTTGGGGCAACTTTAGGATACCACCATGCAATGCCAGGAGGAGATCAGTTGTAGATCTGCTGCTTTTCAGTGACTACTTCTGACCTTCAGGACACAGGAATGCCTGGGACCCTTTTGATGGCTCCTGTCCTTTTGACCATGTTGTCCCCTTTCCATAGCCAGAGCCCCACAGAGCTGATCCAGTGGGCCAGGGCGACCAAGAACCACTTGTGAGACCCTCACAAATCTATCCTGCACTGATACCTTGCAAACTAATTGTTTCTTCTAGCCAAAGTGTCCCACGGGATGTTGTTCTGTCATGGGAAGGTGTTCAAACTGGCCAACAGCTGGGAAGCCATGAGTACAGTGTGAGAAGTGACTGCCTTTTCCAGGGCACTGCTAAGAGGAAGCTTGCAGCATGGTTTCCTTGTCCAATTGCTTGGGTTGCAAATGTAAAAACCTGGAGAGGGGGGTAAAAGTGGAAGGAGGAGAGGAAGGGAGGAGAGGATGAAAAGGAGGAGAAACTGGTGGATAAAAAGAAATTTGAAAAAAAGTAAGTGAAATATTCAAACTGGAAAGTGATATTATAAAAAACTGCAGGGAACACGCTTGAGTGCATTCAAATTTATTCAAACTCTGCATCTGACATTGATGAATGCAACAGCTTTTTCCACAATATGTAGAGCGCACAGGGCATTTAGGATTGCAGCATCCCTTTCACTGCAGCTGTCTGGGGGCCTGTTCCGAGCGCTGTGGAGACCCCTACTCTGGGCCCTGGCATGCCCCCTTAAAGAAGAGGCCAGGAAGCCATTTGGGAAGGAACTGAAAAACAAACATAGAAGAAGGATTTCAGCAAAAGATCATGGAGGAGAAATTTCAAGGCTAATCCAACCTTAGTGTGTGTGTGAGGTCTTTATCTTTGTGGCAGGACCCAGTTTCTCCTCTTGCAGTGGTGAAAAGCTCTTTCCAACATGCATGAATCCATAGGAGGGGGGTTGTATTGGGATGCATAGTCATTGTCTTTCTGTAGGTCCTATAAAAAATTACCTTACTGTCTGCCAAAAAAGCCTCAGTGCAAATATACTTTGCAAGCAAGGTCTTCAAGATCCTATTCTCTGGCATCCAGTAGCAAAAAGATCTTTTGGCTCTGGCCCAACGTAAGACCATGAACTAGTCATCTTCCTGCAGGGAGCACTCTTGCACCCTCTTTGCACGCCTCAGTGGCAGGCTGGCACCCCAAGCGATGACTTCTACACTTTCCTCCAATTTCTCCTCCCCTTGCCCGGTAAGCATAGCAGCTTTTGGAATAACAGGGTACAGAAGAGCTTGAGTCAACAACCACCTGCAACTGTTTATCTATAGATTTCATGCTTGCAGGGTTTTTTGGGAAGAGGATGGATGGAGTTATCTTTCCAATGGATGCTCATGGAAAGAGGTGCAAACCTGCCAACGTGCCAAGTAGGCACTGAACTCCTACTTTCTCTTCCACCTCTGTATGTGGACAGGGCTCATCTCTGCAGACTTACAGCACAGCAAGAATTTCCATGCACATGCCTTGTGGTATTGAAGCTGGCAGAAGGCTGGGAGGCAGCCTGTAAGACCTGGCACCCTCAGCAGAATGAAGATACTCATGGAGAGGGTAGGATTCCTTCCTTCCTTCCTTCCTTCCTTCCTTCCTTCCTTCCTTCCTTCCTTCCTTCCTGGAGTCCTGGAGTCCTGGAGTCCTGGAGTCCTGGAGTCCTGGAGTCCTTCCCTCTCTTCCCATGGACACCTGAGACAATCTCTGATATTTTTTTTTTTTCTCTGTCCAAGGCTTTTATATTTTCATGTTAGGAAGAATCTGATGTCTAGGACACAGGAGACCTGAGTTCAACTCCCAGCAAACTCCCTGTGTAGTTTGGGTCAGGTCACATCAACATTGGAGGGTAAATTCCCCACACGTGATATAAGAGCAAGTATACAGCAGCCTGGTGGTTTTTTAAACAAGAGAAGTTTTTATAGTGCCATCATTGCAGACTGTCATGTTTTCCACAGTGTCTTTCTGCTACTGTACTATATATAACACCCATAATTTCTGGTTTAGACTGTTTTGTCTTTCCTTTCCTTCTCCTTTCCTTTTCAAATCTTATCTCCTCCATGCTACTGTAGCTCCATCTTTTGCTCAGATGGAGGCCATTGTGTCTGACGCATGAAGAAATTTGGTTGCTCATCCTCCATGATCTGAGTGGGGACCTGTGAACCCGGGGTTTCCTGCTGTTTGCTCTCCAGTGCTCTGTACAGCTCCTATCTGAAGGTGCAGAATGCAGATCTGACTTGGCTCTGGCAGTCTCCCTACCAGAGCAGCCACCTGGGAGAAGAGTGGGTGGGTCACTCTGTGGGGCAGCACCAAATGGCAAGGCCCATCCTGGTGTGTGCTGAGATACTGTTGTACACCAGAATCATGGCTGGACCAACCTGGAGCCAGTGGGAGCAAGCCCAGATCCCTACCAGAGGTTAGTGCATGGGGTCCTCACCTGAGCCCTGTCATGGGCTGGATAGGGAGGGAAGTGGTAGAGAAATGCTTCAGGAACACAGGCATGATGGGTTTTGAAGAGGGACCTTGATTTGTGCAAGGTAATAAAGGAGTCCAAATTTTAGCCTATTTCCTTCAAGTTCGACTTTTCTGTGGCCCATTGCTTCTAGCAAGGACCATTTCTAAGTCTTCAGGAAGACCTTTGGTGACTGTTCATGGTGGTCTCAGAGGGCCACTTAGGGCAAGGATGGACAGTCAAAAAGACCAAGTAACAAGCAAGAAAGTCCGCTGTGTCCCAGGAGTAGGACATCCTTATAATGTCTCTCTAAGGTGACCTTGGGAAATGACACTGCCTTGCCCATGTCCTCAGAAGGACAACATCAGAGAGGCCACCTCTTCCCCTCCCGCTGTCTCTGCAGATGGGCAGGGAAGGCACTACTAGCCTGGCATCCTGCTCATGAGGTCCAATAAATGGTTTGGGGATATGTGCTGTGGCCTGACAGGAGAACCGAGAGCTTCTCCCTCTCGCTGTCTCTCATTTTCTCTTTAGATCGTCGTCATGGTGTAAACAAACAAGCTAAACTCTGTGAGATTTACAGTGCCCAGCTTCGGTGGCTTCCAGTGCGGCGCAGTGAGATATTTCTGTACAGGCAGGCTAAGCACTTTCCATTTTATACCTCAGCGGCTTTATAGCATCTTAAGGATTTCTGTGCATGCCTGGCTTCACTCAGAGGGAAAAAAATCAAGCTTGTAAATAAATACTAAATATATATGAACAAAAAAGACAGAAGGGAAGCGAGAGGGACACGCGCGCACACACACACACGCGCACGCACACTTACCCACACTGGCAGAGGGAAGCAGAGAGGAGATGCAGAGATAGAGGGGGCTGAATGAGAGATGGAGAGATGAGATAAAAAAGAAAGAGCCAGCTGAGCAGCAAGCTGAGGACGGGCTCTCCTCCACCACAGCCAGATGGAAAGAAAATAAGCCAGAGTGAGCAGCTTTCTGGCAATTTGGGGAATATTAATTTCCCATCGGGTCAGACGAATGGCTGTGCCTGAGGTTAAGCCGAAACAGCAGGTGAAGGCGCTCTGCTCTGTTACAGCCCTCAGCCCAAACTCAGGCACATCCATTGGGCTGCTACCCCTGTACTCTGCCCCCTTCTCGTTCTGCCTCTCTGCCGTTTGACAAGTCCTTCCTGCAGTCAGATCTGCTCCTAACCCCAGATCAGGAGCAAGCTCCCAGGAGCAGAAGTGGCACCTGGCTCTGCCGGCTCCTGCACTGGTGGCTCCTGGGCTGAGCCACCCTCCTGTGCTCAGTCCCGGTGGGACAAGAGTGGCAGCATTCTTTCCTCCCATTTTTGTGAGTAACCAGGTTTTCTCTCTCATCTTTGGCAGAAGAACAAAAATACAGCCCTTAGCCTGAAGCAGGATCCCAGTGGGGGTCTGGTATGCCCAAAGGTCAGTGCTAGTGTAGGTAAGGTATCCCCAGAACCCCACTATATATCTTCTCTGTCTTTGACATCAGAAGCCTTTTCCTTGGACACTTGCTGCCTAGTGAACTCCTAGAAATGATCTCCAAGGCAAGCTTTTTGTACTTTGTGTTTTGTTTTGATGTTAACATGCTTAATCCCCAGTCAGAACCTTTCACCTGCACCTATAATGTGGAAAACAAGCTCAAGGGCCAGCTGCCTATGGCAGGACACAGCAGTAGGACAGGTTTCCTGTAGGATCCTTGGTCAGTCCCAGCACTTAGCACCAGCTCCACAGCCCTGATATATGAACATAAACCTCCTCCATGCTTTCCAGTGCCAGATCCCAGTGCACCATATTGTCCCACCAATAGGGTTGGGGCAGTGAAAGAAAAAATGACTCCACAGTGGTGACACAAGGAATCGTTGCTGGAGATGGGAGCTGAAGTTTGGTTTCTGTAGACCTGCTAATGTGTCATCCAGGGGGGCCACAACACACCCTGGGTGACATGCAAGCTGACAGCTAGCGGGTTTAATAGAGCTGTTGCAGCTCTGCATGGCAAATGGCAGCCTGCATCCAAATCTGAATGTGCTCACCCTTACATCCTGGCCGAGCTGGGCTGAAGGAGCCCTGGGAATAAGGGCTGTGGCCAGGGGTTTTCCATACAAACAAGGCCAGTGTGAGGATAGTATGTCTGCCATACCTTTTCTGTCACTTGCCTCATGTGGTTTCCCTTCCTGGGAGCGTAGTCCTGGCACATGCTGACCTTTCCTGATGTTGGGCTGGCTTATCACAGCAGGAGGTCTGCGTGCTCCAGCTTTTAACCAGGCTGCTGCTCATGTGAGCATCCAGTACAGACTAAATGCGAACATTTGGGCAGCAAAAATCTCTGTCCACAATGCACAGGGGTGTGTACTGCCCCGCTGACCTGGAGGTGACACGGATGCCAAGGAGATGTCAATTCACACTTCCTCTGGGAAAAGGCTGCATGCCATGAAGCAAATGCAGTCAAATGCCTGCAGCTCCCTAGCTTTCCCTTGAATGACCTGTGCCATGAAATGTTGCTTAGGAGGCTACCTGAAGTAGCTGGGCCAAATGTTGGTCTTTGCCTGGTGTGAAAATGCTTGTGCGAGGCTCTGCTGGTGGAGCAACCCCAGGCTTGAGTGTGGCTGGCTCCATGTCCAGGTGTAAGCCCACCCTGCTCTGCCCCAGTGCTGGCTCTCTGCTGCTGGCCTCCTGCCCAGAGCACAGGGGCTCCTGGGCCGGGGGAAGGGACTGTCTCCCCTTGGGTCGCTGACAATTTCTCACCATTCTCTCCGTGCCCGGGACTCGCTTCCCCTTCTCAGATATTAAGTATTCAAACCTCATTTACATCCTTATTTTTCAATTTGCTGCCACAGTAGTTTAATTTATTCTATATAATTTCTTTTTCTGAGGGGACATTAATCATTGCCCTGTGCTTTTTGGCGCCTGTGGGATATGTGTGTGTGTGTTTTTTTTTTAAATCAATAAAATAAAGCAACCTTCCTTCCCTCTACCCACCCCCCCACTCCTTCCCACCCCCAACATGCCCCTTTGCCGGAGGAGAGAAATATCATTTCTCCATCCGTTTTTTTAGCCCCATTGTTTCCTTAGTTTTCAGCCCAAACAGATTAACTTGTCTTTTTTATTTCTGATGAAATGCTGTGTGAATAGGGTGTCTGGGTGGGGAGACCTTCTGGCTGGTGCTGCCCGCTGTGTCACTCGAAGGGCGGGTTTAGGATGACGTCCCTGCTGAAGTGCTGAAGCCCAGAGCCTCTGGAAGGGGAAATTTGGAATTTCCAAAGCCAGGCCTTGGAAGGAACGAACCCACTTTTGGGGAGGGATGACTGGTCAACTGGGGAGGATACAAAATCACTCAGCCCAAAGAACTGCAAACATGCAGCCTTGAAGACAGGGCAACATCTGCCATGACATTTTAAGGAAAAAGAGACATAATCATGGGGAAGAAAAAAGGAGAGTGTCTGAAGGAGGAAGAAAGAAAGAAAAGCATAAACCAATAAAAAGGAAAGACAAAATAATTGGGGAAAAAGAGAAAGACCAGAGTGCCAGAGCTTAATGGCTTTTCCATTTGACTCTAGCTGATACATACACAAGACAGAGTGGTTTGTTCTCCAGGCTTAGCCCAGTGTGTAGCTCATGGGGCACAGGCTGCTCTGCCACAGGGTGTGTGACACAGTGGTGCTGCAGCATTGTGGGGACACTTGCGGGGACCCCCAGGCTGCACAGCACAGGCCTCCTGCAGGGCACAGCATCACAGGCTCCCCCACCACACACTCCAGGTTTTTGTCCATTATAGCTGCTTTCTTTTGTTGTTATGTAATCTCCGATAATGAAAGTCCAGTTTGAAGAGGATGCTTAATGTGGTATTAGTCAGTTGAAATATAAGTGTAAATTACATGCCTGCAGCTAGAAAAAAAATTGTTACAGCAGAAAACATCCCTCTTTAGTAGCATAGTATAATCAAGAGAGCTGATCAGAAAAGAATTCTGATGAACCAGTATTCCATTGGAAAATGCAGAATCCTCCAAATTGAACCATTTTTGGAAATGTTAAATGTTGACTGGAATTCTTGGCAGAAGTTTGAACTGACCCAAAATGCAATGTATTATCTGGTTTTGCTTTCCTCATTATATTTATAAGCTGTTTTGTGTTTTCAGTGCTATCAAAACAGAAACTTTAACATTATTTCCATGCCTCTGCATTGAATTTCCTTCAGAATTAACATTCTGTTCTGCCCCATTCTGCCCACTTCATTTTTCATTTCACTTCATGATGAAAATAAATGCAGAAATAACAGAATTTCCTGTTAGCTGGAATTTCTACTTTTCTATCCATTTCTAGAGATCAGCAATTCTCGGGGGCAATGGAACATTTTCCCCAACATTATGACAATGCAGAAGATGTTACGTAGAAAATATTTATCTCTATCAAAAAGTGTCTAGTTATTGTAGAATAGGCAAAGTTCTGAACCATCTCCAAAAAAACAGGGTTAAACACAGCAGGTTTGTCTACACTGATTTCCAGAGCCACCCATGCCATGAAGGGAACTGCCGTGTAAGTGTATGGCCTCAATCACATCATTTGGCAAACTGCAATCCATGATGCTGATGGAAGGAGGGGAGAGGCTGCAGCCCTCATGCCCCACCAGCACAGGGGTTGCTTCTGAAATGCGTAGATTTCTGGGAGTTGTGTCTGTATTGCTGGTTTGCTGCCAGTGTTTTTCTGTGAATGTCTACCTGCAACATATTTAAAAGGTTTTTATGGCGGTACACAGAAGTATTTTGGACATGTAACAGAGAAAAGATGAATTCATCCCTGGCTTGCAAGAAGTATGAGCTCCATCACCCAGCCATGAGCAGGCCTGCACTAAAGACCATCAGAGCAAATCTAGAGCTCCCATTTGCCTCCCTGAGGTCTAGGTTCAGGTTGGCAGTGCAGGACTCTGCTGTGTGGTATCAGAGATGGGCACCCTCTGACTGAGGTGTGCGCCAGCCACCTTGGAACCCTCAGGGCCCGAGGGTGGCACAGGTAGATGCCGTGAGCTGGTTTTGACGTGCGTGCGATGGCTCCAGTCCGAGCCACAGCTCCCTCCTCGATCCAGGTGATGCTGAAAGAGCAGCATGTAAATGACAGTGAGCTTGTCCCCACTCTCTTGTGCACCCTGGAAGAGTGATTGCTTCCAGTCATGGACCATGAACTTGCAAACACTCACACAGTCCTGTTCTGTAGTTTGGATTGGCCTCAACACTCTGTCACCTGAATTCGAAGCAGACCTCTTGCAGGACACCCACCCGAGCATTGCAGCATGTCCCAGCCAGGGTGGCCAAGGTGTCTGGCCACTTGTTCCTCTGAGGAAGGAACTCTTGGAATTTAGCACTTGCATCTGTGTTGCAAGCATTTTCTGTGCCTTTGTAGCTGTGCTTATGTTTCTTGCTGGTGCCTCAGGGAGCACTCTGTGAAGCTGAAATAATGTAAGATCTGTTCTGCTCAGGGTGTTTCACTCCCTGGATGGTAGGAATACTACAAGAAGACCAGATCTTGCAGTATTTCAGCCCCATAAGTGGCTCCTTGAGGCAAAGAAAGACTCATGAAGAAGAAACGCAAATACAAATACCAAGATATTTGGTTTCCCAGTGTGATCTTTCTTCCTCTTCTGCTGGTCATGTAGTCACTGGTACCCATGCAAAAAATAAAACAAAAAGAACCACCCTACTCACAAACCAACTATATGTGAAGTGGATATTATGGGATATGGCTTATGATTTCATAAAATACTTTCACATACACATACAGTAGAGGCATAGATGGGACAAAATAAATATCAAAGTTTTTCTGTGATTTTGCCATGAGATATGTGTGGGTTGGGGCCCAAATGCATGATATTGTAGACAAAAGCCAACTCATGTATGTTCATACACAGAACCACCATGGAGCATCTTCACATGTATGTCCTGAACTGCAGCCACGAGCATGGCAAAATCAGACTGGAACACCCCCAACAGCTTGGGAATTTGGACATGTACAAATGTTGGAGTGTGTCTTACAAAATGTGCATAGGGGCATAATGAAATGTGCAATAATTGTGGACACACATGTGTCAGAAATCATGTCCACATGTGTGCTGCTGAGGAGAGGAGGGAGCAGCCAGCAGGGGTGCTGGAGGCCAAGATTTGCAAAGCTACTTAATGTTAACTTCAGAATTTGCAACTTGTATGAGAAAAAAACCCCATTTTCTTGCCTCCTGTTCCGCTCTGGAGCTGTCTGTGACAACTGGACATCAAAAGCACCAACATGGGTGGATATGGAGGGTTGTCAGTAGGCCAGTTGTTTGGTACAAGGTAACCCAAATCACATATTTCTCAATATCCTGGGTCCTTTTTCTGGAATCTGCTTCCCTGTGTTGGGCTGGACAGAGCAAAACACAAGCGGGGCTTTGGAGCAGGAAAGGTACAAGACTGGAGCATGGAGCTACAAGCCTGTGTCTGGGAAATGGCTCTTCCATGGACATTTCTGAGAAAATGAGTGCTTGTTCAGAGACAGGGAGGGACTGGACCTCCTATGAAAACAAAAGAATGGTGTAAAGTGCGAGAAAAAAGGACACCCTTTTTTGGAAAACCTACATTTCTCAGCCAGAACTTCTGTTCAGAGGGATGGTTGGCTTTTTGCCTGCCAGTTTGGCATGCAGAACTACTGTGGTGAGTTGTGTGTAAGGTACTATTTTCCAGCCAGGTTTGTTCTTGGCTGTGCTTCACTTTCATTTGTTCTTTGTCATTTGTTCTTCTCCTCTTTGAAACATTTTAATTGCCTAATCAGTTTGCAGAGTCATCAGCATGTGAGGTAGCAGTCTCTCTCACACGTACACGGGCTTTCCTCCCAGAGCATGTACCTGTGAGTGACTGAGGTGAGCAGTGGGCAGCTCCACTAAGGAATGGAGGCAAGGACCAGACTGCACAGCAGCCAGAGAAGGCAGTGGTGCCTGTCCAGACGTCGGACAAGTTATGGATGTGGAGCTGATATGTGTGATGCTGGTGGGACATCGAGCAGTGGGGCACCGCTGTCCTTGGCTGTGTGGAGCTGCACACCCTGGACACACAACAGGCCTGAACAAGATGCCCTGGCATCTTGGTGCCTCCTTGCAGCTGGGATAGGCAATGTGGATGTGTAGATGCCCTTCTGGAAGGAGATGGAGGGGCTCTGATAGAGAAGCTCCATGCCAGTCTGTGATAGGGATTTGAACTTCACAGGATGACTGCATTGGTGGGGCGCAGCCCTCTGTTTGCACAGGGCTGGGTGGTGCAAACAATGATGCTTGCTGCTGCTGTCCAGAGACAACCTTGGAAATTTCCTGGAATTCCAGGGCTGGAGCCAGCCCCTGCTCTGGGAAGGTGGATGCTGCGTCTCAGTCCATAAAGTCCCCAGAATGGGAGAAAGGGGCGAGAGACACACAAAGTCAGTAGTAAAAAGAAATGAAAGTCGGCAGCTTGCCACAGCGGAGTGCAGACTCTGCAGAGCTGCCTCTTTTATTGGCGCCCAGACTAGAGGGAGGTTTATGCTCTCAAACAAGCCAAATTGGAAATGGAGCACGGGCCAGAGCCCTGCAAGCAGGCTGCTGCCCCTGCTGCCAGGAAGGGTATGTGGACACCTGAAATCCTCTCCTCTCCCTCACCTTTCTCTTCTCCATCCTTCCTCCTTTCCACGCCTTTTTCACTGTCCCTCTTCATGTCTCAAACCTTCACCTTCCCATGGCTGGACTTGTCCCCCAGTGCTGACTTCCCCAACAGCTCCTGCCATCAGCTAATACTAAAAACCCCTTTTGGTGGTGGGGATAGGCCAGTTTCCTCAAAGGCAGCCAGTCTGGGTGGCCCGGTGAGGTTGGGAGGAGGTATCTGGGGCCCTCTCTTTCTACTGCTTTTCTGCTAAATGTAGAGCAGCGATTTGCAGTACAGTGACAATGCATTGCATGTCTGTCCTCACGTTTCTGTCATCCTGCTATTAGGAAGAGAGGAAGTGTGCAAGACATGGAAGAATCAGAGCAAACAGCAGACATGATGTTGAAGGCATAGAGAGGAGACCCATCGCCCAAGGACCTGACACATAATCTAGCATGGCAAGTGCTGGTTAGCAGCTGGATGCCGGATATGACATGAAAATAATTTGCTAATTAATGCAAAGCTTAAAAGTCATAAAGGCAATAGATGGGGAGAATTGGGTGTTCTTTCCTCAGCAAGCTCCCCAAGTCTGTGCTGAGCAGGGCATGGAGACCACTGTGATGCTCCAGGATCCAGCTCTGACATGCTGAGTCTGTTCTGTGACATCCAGGTATGTCAATAAAAGAGCACCAGAGACTGAAGGTGAGAGATCAGTCACCAGCTACTCTGGGGACCTGAGTTCTCTTCTCCTCTCCACCTGATCTTTTTTCATGTCATTTCATTTATCCAATGCCTCAGTTTGCTGCTTGCAAAAAGCCCAAAGGGATTAGGACATCTGTTGTCGCATTAAAGTGCGGTCTTGACTATGAGGAGGTCAGGTACCATGGTGGGACCGTTTACAGTCTGAAACAATGCTCCCATCCCACGTGGTGCTCTACAGCGTTGTTTCATTTGCTGGGAAAAGGCCCTGCTAAAGTCAGCTCAGTGCTCATGGACTGTCTTCCAGCCAGCATGCGGGGAAATTGTTTGCTCTCTTTCTTTCCTCCAGTTTTGGCTGTTGAAGCAAAAACACATAATAAAGTAAAGAGGGTTTTAATGACAATCTGCCGGCATGTTTAATATTCCAGCTTGAGGAATGATCCAGTTATGTACTGGAGCCAAGGGAAAGGATGTCATTACTTCCACTGCACACTGAATCAGTGTCTTTGCAAAGAGAAGCAAACATCACAAAGGACCTGGCTGCTCACCACTGACCCACAAAACAAAGCCATCACTCCAACAGAACATTGAGCTATAGATTCAGGGCTTGCTCTCCTGTAGTCACTGTGTTACAGATCCATGAAGAAGGGAGAACCTGGGTGCTCTATGCAGCTTTATTGATATTTTTTCCCTCTGCAATGCTCAATAAGGTTTTTTTCTGCTCAGGGAAAGGTACAGGAAGTTTTTTGTACAAAACTGTAGCATTCCCCAGTTCAGGTCTGAGAGAGAGATTCAGATGTGTGCTTTTGCTGCACTTCTTTGTAGCTGAGACTCTCACCACATCTGCTGGATTTATGGCCCCAAATTGGCTCTGTCATCCAGTAATCCTTCCTGTGCACACAAATATTTGGACAACTCTCATTGTTTCAGAAGCTGACTAGTCTGTGCGGCTCCACTGACATTACCTACTCTGCCAGGCAGGTGGCTGCAGAGAAAACAGCTTATTTATACAGTGCATTGGAATGACAGAAGTGGATTCCTGATAGCAAAGAGGATGAGGGACCTCTGGATACAAGGACCAGTTGCCCTTTTCAGCCCAATTGGCAGTGGAATCTAGTCTACTCCTGCCATCAAATCAACACCGCATCTGCCTGGGGCAGAGTTGGATTTTGAACTGACTGGAGGTGGAATCCAGGGTACTTGTAGGGGTTCCACTGCTTCCAAACACACAGGATGAGGCAGAAAATCAGATGAAGAACCTAAGGTTTGCAATAACGTCACAGAGTGCAAGTAGAGCTTCTCAAGAACTGAAGCTGCTGGTGGGGCAGAGCCAGAGACCTCTGGCAGCTGAAAACTTACTGACTGTTCAAAGTTTCACAGCATTTTGGAGTCAGGATTTGAGAGATAGTGTGCAGTAAAGTTAGCATAATCACAGCAGGAATGTAACTGATTCATAGCATTGAATCCTTGTCCGAAGGGAAACAGGCCCACAAGGCCAGATGCTCGGGCTCCAGGTGGTAGCAGGGTTTATAGCTAGGTTGGAGAAAGGAAAGGTCAGCTTGGGGGGCAATGCCAAGTGAACGTCTGCTGTCTTTGTACTTGTGAGTCAGAGGCAAAAATATCTAAGAAAGGTAGAAAGAAAGGGTCTAGCTTATGACGCCAGTGAAGAGAGGACCCCTCTCTTTCTCTTTGAGAATAAGTTGAGCATCTACTTTCCCCCAGGTGCTCCCATCAGACCTCTCCTTTGCAGGAGCTGGGTGGTCTGGTGTAAACCATGGCCGCGCTCCCTGCAGTAGCCGTGCCATCCTGTGCTAGGGATGCAGTCCAGCAGATCTCACGGAGAGGCAAAGCTCGTTCCTCTCCTAATCGAGCAGGTGGTGGCAAGCTGGTATTTCAGGCATGCTACCTCCATTCCCAACCACAGCTGAACTCCTGATGCAAGGAGACTTTACAAGACCCATGAGAGATACCAAAGGCTGACCCTTGCTGTCATTGGGAGGGAGGAACTTTCTGGTTACGTCTAAGCAAAAAGGACAAAGCATTATAAGATATATTTAATAACACAAAACACACACACACAGGGAAAAAAAAAGGAAAAGAGGCCAATGCACAGGAAGGTAATGTGTTCATTTGAATAATGGGCAAAATCAAATTAATTCTACATTAAATAGTTCTGAATAAAGGGTTTAAGTCAGCAGTTTCAAACTTGTTTTCCTTAATTACTTTCCGTGTTTAATGTCATTAAGAAGATTAAAAATTCATTAACAAGAGTAGTAAAGTGGCAAATCAGTAAAGCTATCACTCCAGGTTAAAAACTACGCTGAGGTTGACACTTTGTACACTTCCACAGGCGTTGTGTGGAACGCTCCTGGGGAGCTGGGGTGGCTGTGGGGAGTCCTGCCAGCCCCCTCCTGCTAGGCCAGCCAGGGAGGCAGCCAAAGGGCCAGCCTTGGCTGGAGGTGGCAACCAGTTTAACCATTGACTAAGCAAGACAGAAGGCAGCATTTAGCAGAAGGGCAGCATGGACTATGAAAAGTGCAGCAGTATAACCCCGAATATGGCTAGCATCACAAACAGACTGAACCATGGAGAATGGCAGGTATTATAGAGCAGTAAGGCGTGCTAAGGCAATCCAGCTGCTTGATTGGCCTCGTGTCCTGAGCCCTCTGAGTGTGAACACTTGGAGGGCACTGAGCACCAGGGAACCACCAGGCTGGCCTGTGGGGATCGGGCAGGATGGGGAGAGAGATTTGGAGTATTTTTTCATCCTTTAGCCTTAAAGGATGCAAATATTCCTGGTCACTAGGAGTGGGTACACAGCTTGAGAGCCTAATAAGGCTGCTTGTTTAGGGAGTGCAACCAAAGCACATAACTCCATCAGCTCTGGGAATCCTGCCCATTGGTGCACTCTCGAAGAGCCTCAAGGTGCTAGATGACACAGAGATCCCACTGCAGCCCATCCCAGGCAAGTGAGAGATCAGCTTCACCCAACAGCTCTGATGTAGATAAGCCAAGCAGGTGAAAGGCTCATGGAGACATGAACCCCAAATCACCTAGCAGGGCTATGCCAGGGGCAGAAAGCAGGCTCCCATCTCTCCCTAGTCCAGTGCAGCAGGCAGCTGGTGTCACCCCACAGCAGCACTGCAAAACTGGTGATGCTGGCCTTGCATAACCAGCCTCCAGGAGTCATGACATCAGCTGTTTTCAAATAGTCTCATGGTATCACTTTTGTTTTCTATTTCTTGAACTCTTAAGGGTTTTTTATTTATCTTTATCTTGAAAAAGCTCCATTCTGGCAAACAGGAGCACAGAGCAATGAGCTCGCTGCAGCCCAACGCTTGGATCATGGTGGCTCCCAGCCACCTGTATTTGGCTGTGTGTCCTATCTCTGTGATGTGCAACACACAGTGTGAAGGTTCTGGTCTCTTGGGTTTTGAGGTGCAAAAGCTGGGATTGCAGAGCTGTGCCTAGGAATGGAGAGGGAATCAGAAAGCCCCAGAGGTGTGGTGCCATATGACAGAGCAGCATCCATGCTGCCCTGGCACCTGGTAAAGCACACAACTGGCAGGAGTGCTCTGCACATTGTTAGTGCCTGTCAGCAAAGAGCTGGTTCCTACACGAGACTGCCCAGGCCCCGAGAGCATATTATCCCCAGTTATTAGGTGAAGAAACTGAGGCACAGAAGAGTGATTGATATGCATTCCTCCGTGCTGGGGGAAACTGTAAGTTACACCTTTCTGCCTTACCTTCCATGTGCTTGTTTGCAGCCCAGGCTTCAGCAGCATCACTCTTATCTAGAAAATAGCAGAGTCCACTTGGGAAAAACCATTATTTGAGGTCTGAAGCTGTAAGAGATAATAGAGGCAGCAGAGGGACTGAAAAAAACCCAAAATCTTGGACACAAAGGTGTTACTAAACCTAGGGACATACATGAGGTCCCAAGACACACAGCAGATGGGTGCAGGAGAAAGGGGTATCCTCAGCTGAAGGCTATGGGAAGTCTTTTATATCTCAGGCACCAATCCCTTTTGCCTGCCCCCACAGAGCTCCTGGGAGCCGCCCCCCACACACACCCCAGACCCCTGCTGTGTTTCAGAAACAAATCCCAAATTGTAATGGGTTTACATGCATTTCTTAAGATGCTCTGATCAGCCAAACCAAGGCAGTAGGGGTCTGAGGGTTGCCCAGTGGCTGAATTTTCTTCTTCCTTTGCTCAGCAGAAAAACACAAAGGTTTGACTTCTTTCTGCTCAGTTTTGGAATGGAAATGTTTTTGTCTTCAGTTTCCAAATTTTCCTCAGATCAGGAAGTCCTAGTGCTGCTCTGATGATCAGTGAAACAGAAAAACACATTTCCCCCCTATTTTTCCCCACCTTTGATGAGGGGCACCCATCTGCAGGGCCACACGTTTGACCCACTGCTCCCTCCCAGATACTGCAGGATCAAGCAAAAGCCCATTCTCACCACATCTCTTTGTTCCCCGGGGAAGTCACAGCAGCCCTGTTTTGGGAGCAGGTGGGAGGAGGGAAGGACCTTTTTATTTATTTTTTTGCCCTCCCCTTTTATTCTTTTGCGAGCTTTAATTATTGAAGGACTGAATTTGAGCTGTTCCTGTCTTCTTCCTTCCTTCCCGGACAGCATTTCTAACAAAGGCCTGTGGTTTGAGTTTGAGGGGGTTTTTTTTCCTTTTTTTCCCCTCCAGAGATCTAAGGCCTGTAATGAGATACCAACACCCTCTCCTTCCTACAGCCCCCAAAACAAACCCTCCGCCCGGCCAGCCCCTGCCTCTGCAAAGGCTCCAGCATCCCCTCCCATGCTCCCAGGGGAGGGAGGGCACCCGATACCAGTGCAGGGCTGCCGGCCCTGGCAGTCCGTCCTGGGAGGTGAACACGATAGAGTTACAAGGGAGAGCAGCTTGCAAACTGCCTCTGCTTTGATGAAGCAACATTTCATTATTTCCCTCTCCCCCAAGTCCTTCCACAGTGAAAAAGATCTTCTATTGTCTAGGCTGATTTGTGCCTTTTATTTAATTCCTTAACCTGTGTGCAAAACTCTGGTCATATTACTCTATCACCCATCTCTCCCAGTCTTCTCCCAGTGCTGTGAAATGCAAGGAGTCTCTGGGTGCCGTTCTTGCTCCCTGTGCCCAGGGTCAAATCCTGAGATGCGAAGCCAGAGGGACTTGAAGCATACAGCACCCTCAGCCTTCACTGATTAGCCTTTGTCAAGGAGGCAAGGTGTCTAAAAATGTCTGGAGGTTTGGCTCCCATGGCACTGTGCCTACCTGAGAGAGCTGCCAGGAGCAGTGCCTGTGCTCCTCACCACCCCAGGTGTGGTTACACAACCTGGGGCAGCTGGGGAGGAGGACAGAGAGGAGCAGGATTTCTCACTCCAACATCTCTCTGCCTTCCTCTCAGTCACCTGTCCCCAAGTCTCTCTCTTTACCTGGAAGGACTTGGTGGTAGCTGCAATCCTGTTTCAATTTTGGACTGGGAAGAGAGGGAAGGAGCAGAAACCTGTAAGCTGTTTTGTTTGGATATTTTCCTTGTAGCAGAGGAGTGCTGCCTGGTGCCAGATGGCTGCATATCCCAGGGCACTGGGAAAGAGCTGTGCCCGGTGCCTGGGTGTGGCCTGATGCCGGAGCTGCCTGTGCTCCCGCTCTCCTCTGAGATGCAGAGGCTCGGAGTAATCACAGAGGGAAGCTGGGACAGGGAGGGTGTAAGGCAGGGGAGCATCCCTGCTCTGGCTCTGGCTCTGCAGCCCGTGCATGACTCTGTGGGGGATCAGCGGGGGAAGACCCCACTGCGGGTCCCCTGCCGTGAGCCCGGTGGTTCAGAATAGCTCAGTGTGGAGCACAGGCCAGTGTGCTGTGGAGGTGAGATGGGATCCTGGTGACCTGCAGCTGCTCTGGCCATGGATGGGGACTTGAGGATAAAACCACACAGGGAAGCCAATCCTTTCCCCCTCACCTTCCTCCATGAGGAGGAGGGCTCTGGAAAAAGGCGTTGAGCAAGGGGCTGTTGTGAAGCAAGGAAGGGCTGGGGAAAAAGAGCTGAAGAGGGGAGCAGATCAGAGCAGTTGCCAGGCTGCCTTAAGCCAGAGCCTTTCATGGAGGTGCAAAGGGATGGGAACATGGAGGATCAACATTGTCTTCTCCAAAGAAGAAAAGAAAAAAAAAGAGAGAATGCAGAAGGAAGACAAAGGGAAACAGGACTTGTTGGGAGGAGAATGGGGATGCTGAGGGATTGAAGTAGGCTGGGGTCCAACTTAATAAGAAGTGAACCAAAACAAAACCCAACAAAAAGTGACT
The DNA here is from genome assembly GCA_013398275.1 of Promerops cafer. Taxonomy (NCBI): domain Eukaryota; kingdom Metazoa; phylum Chordata; class Aves; order Passeriformes; family Nectariniidae; genus Promerops; species Promerops cafer. The sequence goes on along the minus strand of VZSE01015366.1, from coordinate 160,040 downwards.
GGAATTGGCGGTGGACACCCCCTCCCCCAGGCAGCCATCCCCAGAAGGCAGTGAAGCTGCCTTTTCAAACAGCCGCCTCACAATAAATTCATGGCAGCCAGGGCTGGGAAACAGGCTGCTGCAATTTAAAGGAAGCGTGGATTTGCATATTGAATTAAAATTAAGAGCTAATTATGCAAATAAATTATGACATTTGGCAGGAGAATTTGCTTCAAGATCATTTATTACGTTCTTTTTATAACAGTGCGAGCGTTTAACGGTCAAAGACAATATTTTAAAGGAAAATTAACGCAAGATTATTAACCTAAAAACAATTCCACATTAATGAGATGTATTTCTCTTCAACTTCTCACACCTGGCTGCCTATTGATGCCCAGCCAGGACTGTCTCTTAATAATTGGCATTTTTTTTGCAGGCAAATATTGAATGAGGTGGTGAATGTTGCTTTGGACAAACTCACTCAGGAAAATTCCTTCAGGGTTTTAGCTTGCTGGTCTGTAAAGGAAAGTTGTGAAGGTCAAACATGTCTCATGTTGTTCTGTGCACTTGTACTGACCAGGTCTGGATGTGCCTGGGAGAAGACACTGTGCTGTCTACCCCATCTGCATGAGAATAAAAGCTCCCCAGCTAAAATGCACATAATTGCTTTTTGGAAGAGATATAAAGCAAAAGTCTTAGCCATTTGTGGTCATTAAAGATCCCATGCCTTTTTTTTCCCAAGATGAGGGTTGTTAACCCCGGTACTTTTGCTCCCTTCCAGCTCAGGTAATGCCTCCTTCCCCCGGCCCTGCACTGGGACTCTCAGGTGGGGCAGACACTGCTCTTCCCCTCCTGGGACACTGGCGTGCCAGCCACGCACTCTCACAGAGGCCAGGATCCTCCCATGAGGAGATTGGCTTCAGGAGGGCCCCACACTGGGGCCCTGGAAGGCTTGCTGGAACACTGAGGGATTCAGGTACCTCCAGGACCCAAAAGCTGCCCATTCCCAGCCATCAGCTGTTACAAACCTCTGGCCCAGGTCCATCACACACAACTGAGGTGGTTGTCGACAGTCAGGTGAGCAGTTGTCTTTCTAGAGGATTGACTCTTGTTCAACTAGGAAAGATGCCCAACCATTTGGTTTTTGATATGAAAATATCTTTAAACAAAAATTCTCAGGAAAGACAGGCCGTGCTTGTGTTCCATCCAGCACTGATACTTTGCCTCTCTTTTCCAGGCAGAATGCTGGGGAACTGGGAAGCTGTGTTTGCAGCCAGGTTATAGGAGCAGTTGTTGGGTGTTATGAGAGAGCTGTAGCCAAGAATGACTAGGGAGGGACAAATCAAGTGGTTTAGGAAGTGAGAAAGAGTCTTCGTTGAAGGTGGTACATTGCAGCCTAGTCAAGGAAGCACAGGGTAATGTGTTACACATCCTTCAATCATTTTCACTCCTGCTTTGCCTCCAGTGTGGCTGTTGCCCACTGTGATTTGCACACTGCTAGGGCAGGATGGGATGTGAGGACTTGGTTCTGGAGTTTCCTTTTGTTCCATTTCTTTACCCCTATTTCTCAAATGTTCCCTTACAGAGCCATCTGTCTTTGTGATAGCTGGGCTTTCCAGAATCCCACACCCTGCTAAAGCTTTAGGGGACTTCACCCAGAGATTAAGAGGCATTTCTCATCTGAGGCTGCTGAAAGTCTGTCTTTCATGACTCTCCCACATCCACTCTCAAGGGATTTTTCTCCTCTCAAGTTCAAGGTGGAGAGGACATTCCCTGTTAAATCAGTCCTGGCACACAGCGCACAATGGAGCCAACCACAGGTAAGAAATTGTGTTGCAATAAATGAAAGGTTTGGAGCCAGACAAAATGTGTGACATTTGAAGTTCTCAGCTCTCCTCCCTCAGAAAGGCAATCTGTGACTTCTGGACCCTCCTTAATGACCCAGAGCCGGATAGAAAATAATATTAATAATAATAAAAGAAACAAAGAAGGGGCTGGTGCATTTTTTAAATAAAGAAATTTCCCTCATCTTGCGGTTAATTTAAAAGGTTTATTTCTTGAAATGAATCCTCTTCATCAAATCTCCGATCCTTGAAAATCAGTGCAACCTGCCTCTGTGGATAATGAATTGATTTGTAATGTAAATTATATAAAACACCCTCCCCGCCAGCATTTGTGTGTGTGTGTGTTTAATCTAAAGCGTTTAAGTCTGAAAATGAGCTTCTCCATCAAAAGTCTCGATTCCATTTACATTTCTTGCATACGAGTCAATTTGTGCCTGACCCAGTCTATAAATCACTGCCAAGGAGTGCTGTGTCTGTACCTCTCCTCTTCCCCCACTCCCCTCCCCTCCTCCTCCCATCCTTGCACATGCGATGTTCAAAAAGGCGTCTTTGGATACCGCCTATGAACGGTACAGTTCCCAGTTCTCCAGCCAGAGGTTGACCAGTGGAGAGGAACCCCAGCTCAGAGAGGTGTGCAGCGTGGACACTTAGCAGGTAGGGGAAGAAATGGGAGGAAGGGAAGTCCTTCTCAGCTTCTGCTGGCTGCTCTGGAAGGACCTCCCAAGGGAAGGTGCCCTTTCTCTTGGTGGCTCCTTTCCAACATGTGTTTACGTGACCACTAAAGGAGTCTATGGCCGAATGGCAATAGAGGGTGAGGTCTCCTACTGGTGCACAGCAACACGGCCCTCTAGATTCCACGGAATGGGAATTACTTGCATCATCAGAGCCTTTAATTCTATATTTATGTCCCCAGCTGTTTGATCATGCCACGTTTTATCCTTCATCTCATGCCATTTGTGGTGAGAAGACATGGGCCATAGGTCCTTATCTTGCCTTCTTGTGCTAAAACCAGTGGGAGTAGCTTCTGGGAATTACAGGCTCCCCTTGCTGGTTGGAGTTCCATACAACAAATGCCTGTGGACCTATCAGAGAGCAGGGGAAATAACAGCAGTGCTATCTTCACCAAAAAAGCCTGTTGACCCATCAGGGTACTGGTACTAGATTGGCTTTAGTAGCAGTGCACTTGAGAGAGCTGTTGGAGATCCACATTTCCCTATCTATTTATGCACAAAGATTTACAAAACCAGTTTAACCAGTCTTTCTTGGATTCTCTTGCTCTCTCTTTTCCCACAGCAGAAGGATGCCTGAAAGTGTTAAGAAATTAGAACATCGAATCTATCCAGGTCTCTAAAAGAGCATGAGACACAGAACTGGACCGGTGGCCACCTATCCTACCCAAGGCCACTTTATGTCCTCCATCTGTGAGACTTGACTTGCCCTAGCACTGCTATCTCTGAGCACCCCTAAGAAGTGAGCTCCATCCATTGCCATCTGTCTGGTCTGTCACCAGAATGAGAAAGATTGATGTCCAGCAAAACAAAGTGAAAACTCAGCTTGAGTCAGGAAGGCAGTGTGAGGTAAATCTTCCGAAAAGACTTATATTGGTACTTATTACCAGGAAAAGGCTTCCGCTCTGTGCCTTGTTTGTTTTCCTTTGAAATAGGGTTAATCCTTCCCTTGTCCCGGCTCTCCTCAGTTTCCATCAGGGCTTAGAGTGTGTTACTGTATGAACGTGCAGCCCTGAGCATGATGGGGCTTCTGGTATTGGAGGAGTCCTATGAGCTGCTATAATACAAATAGTAGGAAGAGTTTTTCCTCAAGATTACTCCAGGGGATTGAGGTCAGACTTTCAGTGAAGGAAGACACAAACCTATTACCAGTTTCTGTGGGGACTAATGCAATTTGCACTTTGTTAGAGGAACTCATAGTGATTTGTACACATTAATTACTCCTTGCAGCATCCCAGCTGGATAAATATTATTACCTTCATTTTACAGAAAGGGTAACTAAGATGTAGAGAAGTTCATTTGTTTGACTACAGCTGTACAGCGTGCCAATGACAGGAGCCAGAAATAAAACATAAGAGGACTGATTGTCAGTCCCTTCCTGCTCTAAAACTGTAGGTTCCAAATATTTTTTTCCCAGAATGTCACGAGCAAAGAAGGCAGCCGTGCCTCCCAGCTGGGCTGGGTACCACTGTGGTGGGGATTGGGTACTGGGGGTGGCGCATGAAACACAGCCTGGGAAGCACCGCTTCGAACCCCAGCCTGCACAGCCTCGCAACGATGGGAGGAGGAAATGAAAGTGCAATTAGCTGGAAACAAATGAATTTGTGTTGCATATATTTCCCAAGCTGATGGGTTGGTGAATGAACCACTCGTTATTTCGTGGAGCAGCATCTCTAAAGATCTGTAGAACAACTTGGAAAAAAACCAGCTTTTCTGTTTTGACATTTTTTGCAATATTTCTGAATGCTGTCTGCTCTAGTTTCAAGCATAGCTACTGCTGTATTTCCATTTTCTTCTAATGAAAAGGAAATTCTGAAGAAGTTTTGTGTTTTTTAATTGTTTAAACTTCTCACCTTGAATTTTTCAAGGTCTCATGAGTGTTATGTTGACAGTATCAGCATATGGCCTACAGATTTTAAGTATTGTGTAACCTAAATATCAAGCTATTTTTATTCTTGTTTTCCTATTTTTCTTGTACTAGGTGAGTTAAAAACATGTGATGTTCCCCTGTCCAGAAATGTTTAACTTCAGCCAGAGATGCAAAATGAAACAGACAACACAAAGAATCAAAAATAGGAAATAAAAGTGAATACTGGGTTTGATCATCAATTTGTTTTTATGGTTGTTTAGGGTGAGGGGAGAGTCCCTTTAAAATCCAAATCCTTTTTTTTTCTACAAGAGAAAAACATGCTCAGAAATTTTCCAGCTGTCTATAATCGCTTGCATTTTTCTAATGTGGTGAACAGAGGAACCAGGTATCATGAGCAGCAGATAAGCCTGCAGGATGGGACCAGAGAGATGAATCTGCTGTGTGGGCTTTGCAGGGGTGGCAAAACGGATTCTCCAAGTTAGACGGATCTGAGAGTATTACAATTGCAATAGTATTATATTTAGTTGGTCCTTATTTAGTCAGTCTTAATTACATTTGAACTGATATCCTGTGGAATGGTATTTTTCAACCTGTGGTCTGCAGATTCCTGGTAGAACATGGACTCCTCACAAGGAGGATGAAAAAAGCAATTTCACCAATGCTCTCCAGTGGTTAGGGCTTGTGAATTTTCTGGGGGGTTGCTGAGCCTTCTTGAGAGATTTTCTAGGGATGCACAAATCAAATAAAGTTGAAAGACACTACAGCAGGATAATGTTATATTGATTGCTTTGTTTTTGCAGAGGATAGATTTTGTTTAATCTTCCCCTTCCTTATATTGCTTGACACCATTAGTTTTATCTTAACTGACATCAAATATAAAAAACCATTAGAGAAGAGACTTTCTAATGTATTTTGTACTACTTTTGGGTGGGTGATAACAAGAAGTATTTTCTGAGGCACAGTAGCTCTTTAAAAAAATATTTGCTAAAAAAGAAATTAGGACAGAAAAGCATGGACTTGAAGTGAGATCTTATTCAGTGAAAGTTTTAGAAGAAACTGGGATTCAAAAATATATTGAGAACCTAGAAACTCTGGGGCCTGCCCAGAGCTGGACAGAGGGAGACATAGAGTCCCTCCCTGGTCTTGAGAGCCCACTGACCTGATCCTACTGGCAAGATGGGGCAAATGGGTGTTACAGGGGAAACCTTTATTTGATGAGGGTTTTGGTCTGTGGTGGGGGACGGCAGGAAGCAGTACCTCACCCACCAGGGACAAGGCTGTGACAGAGGGCTGTGGTTTTGGGATGGGGTGAGTGGCATGGGGCAGACTTCACTGGGAAAGAGCCCTTCCCAGAGCTGTGTGTCCTGCTGCCGTGTGAGCCCCAGCTTCCAGCCCTGCTCATCCCCAGGCACGGTCCAACCCAGATGGGGAGCCATGAGGGACGTTGGGGAGGAGGACAAATGGACACAACTTCCACTCAACAAACATAAACTTGTTTCTCCTCCTCTTCCATCCTCCACAAATTCCTGGTGCCTGTCACCCCGCTGTCCACTCCGAGGGTTTTAATAAAAAAGGAAAACAACATTTGATGTGAGCACAGTAGGGAGAGGAGAGGCAGTGCAGAGGGAGGGGGACAGACAATATACCCATATGGAGAACAGAAGGATGCCAGGGCGGCCGCATTCAGAGCCCGTCCCTCTCTCCTCCCTGCGCCCCACAGCCTCCTGTCCGCCGACGGGCTCTTAACATAACAAGCGAGCCGAGGGGGCGGCCAGCCCTGTGCTCGGCGGCCCCGGATTCCTCCGCCCAGACCTCTGTCTCCCAGCTACTGATCCCAGGAATCAATCGCTGGGCTCTTCCCTGCTTCCCGGGCGGCACTATTGTCTCCTAGCTGCTGCAGTGGGAAGGGATGCCCTGGGTCCTTTCCTGAGAAAGACCGATAAAGCCTGGAGGAGAAAAATACATATATAACCATATGTATATATGTATGTATGTATGCATATGCAATAAATAAAGCAAACCAGCCAAGCCCTTCAGGCAATTTTAGCTCTATGTATTGTTCAGGAGGAGAGGTTTCCTCCCTCCCCTCCCATCTCCTAATGAAATCCCCCAAGCCCTCCTTGTTTCTCCCCCCTCACCCCCTGCTGCCAAAGGGTACTCACACAGGCATGCTCTCAGGGATTTTGTCTCTGTAGTTGGAGCAGGATAGGCTCTCACAATGGGGAAATCTTTTATTTGCTAAGGTTGTTGGTGACAGAGGCTTACCGTAAACCCCTCCAGAGCCCCTTCAAAGCCCTCATTGCTTTCTTCATTTGCTGGCCATTTGATTTGGGTTATCCCTTCACCCATTTCACCCAGACCTACCCCTGTATTCTCCTACCTCATCCCTGCAGCCACACACGTGTGCACCAAGCCTGGCCATGGCTGGAGGGATGAAGGTGTAAAATTGCTGGATACCCTCTCAGAGGCCCAGGTCCTGGCCGTGGGACCATCTGCCTGCATGTGCATATATGTACAGATACCTCCATTGCCTGCCTCTCGGGGCTACCCAAGACATGCTTGGTGGATGGATGGATGGATGGATGGATGGATGGGGCAACCCACCTCTGTTTTGCCATCAGTGTAGCTGCTGCTAGTTAGACCTTCCCCTGTAATGCTTGTGGTACTGCATTGAGGCAGGACAGAGAGCAGAGGCTCCTGGCTAATGACTAGACCATGGTCCTTCTCACAACATCTCTGGCCACTGCCCACGCACTCCTGCCTTCAGGCTGGGCCTCACACCAGGTTCCCACTTGCTTTCCCTGAGCAGCACTGAACTGACAGCCCTCGTACTCCTGGGTTCTCCACAAAACAGAAGAAGGGCTCTGAAGGCATGTGGAGCCACACAGCTCTGAAGGCCACCAGCCCTGGGTGCTCCCCTAGGACAGAAAGTGCAGGTGAGAGGCTTTGCCATGCTTGGTTCTGCTCACCTCCATCCCCTGCCCCAAACCCAATTTCTATGCAGAGAAAATGAGTTCTCCTCCAGTGTCTGTTTCTTTTTGCCTTGCATTGCACATGAAAATGCTGACGGATTTCCCTGATCACTAGCCATGCTGGCTAGTGGCTAAAGCAGTTCATTTCAGACCCTGTGCAGGTATTTCTTACCATATATTATAGTGAATAATGTATCCCCAGCCATGCAGCACAAGGCTTATAAGGCTATCTCAGTATTCTGGTGACAGCTTTAAACCACTCGACCATTGACCATTCAGGTCTCATGGTTTATAGAGTCACCAGCACACCTTGACAGGGTTATAGCCTACTTATTGGTATAAAGCATGGTTAGGGATACATTATTATAGCACGTTGCCTCTGAAACGGGGCCGTGTGCCACCGGTGGCCTGGAGAGCCCTTGCTGGTGATCTGCAAAGGGCTGGGTGATGTGGACAGCCCGATTAACATCTACCTGCTAAACCACGATGAGCGATTGTTGCAGTGACCTGAGGGACAATGTTCACTCTCAGATCCTGGAGGCCCAGAGGTGGCTCTGACAAGAGGGGGGCTGCAAAGAGCTGCTTTTCATCAAAGCTGGCACCCAACCATACCTGAAGACCTCTCTTTAACACCAGTGATCCAGCAACCACTGTGCAGGTTGCCACGAGGATGAGAAATTCTTTGAAGATGGCTGCTTCCACACTACATGGTTTACTTCCACCTTTTCTGGACTGCTTCTGGTTGGATGCAACCCGACCATCTTGCTTCTCTACAAATGCCAATTTGGCCTGGCTCATGCTGAACACTCATTAACAATCACTAGAGTTAAGGTAGTTAATCACTACAGCTAAGGTTGAAATCTGACTTTTCTTCTGTTTCCAGATCCCAGGTCTGTGAGCTTTTCCCATCTCCCACAGAAAGGTTTCTTCCTTGTTTCCATTGTTTCAGTCTTGCTCCCCAGTTAGTGATTTTATTATAAAGTTTCCAGGGATTGTTTGAATTACTTTTGAATGCATCATGTACTTGTTCTTGTTGCTGTTGCAGAGCTGTGACAATTTAACAAACAAGTCAGGTTAAAAATGTTGACCTCAGGTTACTTCCTGATCTCACTCGATTTGTTAAATATTGAGCCAAATTTGGAGAAAAATTACCTTGGTACTTTGAAAGCCCTCAAAACTGGAACTCAGCAATAATGTTTTAAAATTTCTCTCCTTGCACTCCCTCTTTAAGTGCTAATATAGGAAATATCTGTTAAGGATATTTCAGAGGCTACTATAGGACTAGTTAAATAGATCCATTACAGAATTACTATATGCCAATGTTCAGGATGCCTCTGAAACAAATGGACTCCTTTTGTCAAATTTTATGATTTAGTCTCAGTGAGCTCTCGACCACAGCCCCAGTTGACATATGCCTCTTCAGTGTCTTCTCTTAGTTTCCTCTGCAGCCTTGATCCTACAGAGATTTATGCTTGTGATTAACTTTAAGCATGTAAATAGCCCCTCTGATGGTTACAGTTAACACTGTGAGCATCCTCTGATGGGGCTGAGGCTGCCTCAGCCCCACTCCTGTGAGTGCTGCTGCCAGATGTGCACAGTTTGGGCTCAGCCAGCTGCACAGACCTGGCCTAGGTCAGGCATTCTTGCAGCATCACATCTTACCAAGTTAGCCAGAGCACACATTGTGCAGCTTTTGTGCCAGCTTCAATTTTATTTCAGCTTTCTGCAAGCTACAAGGGGATGACAGGCGATATTTTAAGGTATAAAGCCAGAGTCACAGACAAATAACACTGAATGCACATTGAGTCTGTCAGAAGTTAACCTGTCAGCACTACCTGAAAGGATCTGCATTAGCAGATCAGCTTCACATCAGATCAGCATTTGTGTCATGTGGCCACAGTTCTTTCTGACCCAGTATTTGGAGCCCTAAAGCCTGACTTTCTCGCCTGTTGAATCCAGGCTTCAGTAGGTTTAAGACAGCAGGGTGATTGCTTACCTTTGCACAGTAAGTTCTGCTGGTGTGAGGCTTTAGTGGAGTTTTTTAAAAAGGGAGATAAAATCCTGTAATTCGTAGATGTGAGGATATTAGTCTTTCCATAGTCTTTTTCACTTAAGAAGGGGGAGGCACAAGATACTGAAGACAAATAAGGAGATAAACTTTTGTAGATGTACATTTTTACAGTCTTTTCATCGCTTGCACAAACTGGTATACATGGGAAGGGGGTGTGAGATGGCACTGACAATACAGATATACTGGGACTTAGTAGGGACAAATTGGTTGCTTTGCATTCAGCTTCTCAGTTCAGCTTTCCACTTCAAACACAATAAACCCCTGAGTCCAGGATGGCATCTCTCCTTCCCTTTACACAAATCGCTCTGCCAGGTCCTGAGTTCCAGCCACTAGGTCATGCCACACCAGTACTAAAGCAGGAGTGCAAGGGGAGGAACCAGGCCCACCTCTGTAAAAGGACAGATAGATCATAGTGCAGATGGAACAACCGAGGGATACACAACTAATTATATGCACAAGTGTGGGGTATTTATTACTGTAAAATGCTCACAAAATTCATAGGCACCTAAGACTTATGATGGCATTATCCACCGCCACTGGAGAATTAATGGGCAGCCTTTTCCCTGTGCTAAAGCAGACAACGGAGGGGGGTACTCTGTCATCCAGAGGTGAGAGCAGGGAATGAATGCATAGACAGTACTCCCCTCTAATGCTAATGGACCCTAGCACTGAGATTAGATTTACACCCTCCCTCTAAATGTACACCAGGGGAAGGCAGCTCCCCCAGGCTGCCTTCCCAACAGTGTGGTGCTGCAAGAGCTGCTCTCTGCTCACCCTGCCTTGGCCCCCCTGGCCTCCACACTGCCCAGCACCGGCTGTCCTGCTCCCCACATCTGCCGTGCCTGGGTTTGCAGAGAAGGACTGCTCACATTTTCCTCTGGCCAGTACGCCATGGCAGAGGTGAACAGGGCAGCTCTTGTCCTCCTGTATGGTCCCATGGAAGCCCCCAGCTCACTCCTTCACGTGTACTCACCACCCCACCATGGATGCTGGGCAGCAGCTGGTGCTGCTGTCCTCAGCACCGTGGGAACACCACACCGTACTACAGGGGGTTAAACAGTTCTTTTTTAATCTCATCTCACCCAAGGAACAAAAGCGTGGAGAAATTATCCTTCTCCTTCCCTTCTAGCACCTTTGCTTTGGGATGGGAATGGGATTTTGACCTGAGGAATAATAAACTTAATGACAGGCAATGTATAACTACTGATCTTCAGCTTGCAGAAGGGGCAGGCTAAAGACATTCAGGAAGAGAAAGACAAACCATCAGAAAAGTTCTCATGGATACATTTTTCCATCATGGCTCCACGTTTGGCCCAAGTCCCTTGAGCAGACCCAGTGTTAGTCCCCAGCGCTAGCCCTGGAAGGAGCTGGGATTCAGAAGGCACAGCCCTGGAGATGGGGAGGAGCATGGTGGTGCTCACACACCTCTCACTAACACAGCCGGGAGCACAGGCACCACAGAAGGTGAGAGGAAGGACTCCCACCACAGGTTTGAACAGCCCAGCTCTGCGAGCAGCCTTCCCTCCTCCCTGGTGGAGGGATTGCTCCTGGACACATCACCCCACGCGCGGCAGGAGTGACCACAGGCCTGCTAAAGAACTCCCTGCAAATAATTCACACCAACTTGTTTAAAGGAGCAAATGGGTTTAATTATTAGTTACAATCTTGTCAATAATTATCACCCCATCTGTGGGTAATAAATGGCAGCTTCTCACAGACTGCATCATTAGAGTTTAAGGACACCAATGGGGTGCATTAAAATGCTGAGGAAAGCATTGATCTGGTGTAAAAATGCTCTTTACAAATTACAGACACGGGTCAAGCCCACTGGTGAGTCCTCCCTCTTCCCATCTGATGCCAGCCTGCCCTCTCCTCTTGCTGTGCATCCTCCCAGTACCCCCAGCCCGTGGCTGCTGCAAAGACAAAGAGCCCAGCAGATCACAGGGGACCCAGCCCTTACAGAGGACTCTGGGCTTTATAGAGTGAGGGTCGTGCACTTATGACAGGGCTGGCATAAAGCACCACAGCTCCATCCTGGTCAGCTCTGCTGCTTTATTCCCACAAAGGGGCTGGTCATTTCCACAGCAGTTTTTATCCAATGGGCAAAAGAAGTAGGATGATATAGGCAACGTTTCCCAAAATGCAGCTACTTCTAGGGTGGAAAAGCATGTGTCATCACACAGCAGGACTTTGTGGAGGAGAAATGATAACTCTTTTTTTTTTTTTTGGGGGGGGGGGGGTTGTCTTTTTTTGGTTTTGATTTTTTTTTCCCATTCAAACTGCGAGCTTGAATATAGGCCGGCAGAATGCAATTATCCAGGCTGGAATTTGGCCAAAATGCTGGGGCTAACAGTCCTACTGTTTCAAAATATGCCACAGTACCCTAAATGATCACATCTTGCAGAATTTGATTTTGCATTTCATCCAAAACAAAGTTGGGAAGTTCATGAGTAGCATAAGCAAAAACTAGTCCCACTTATCTCTGTACCTGCTGAAAGCTCAGCCCAGAATAGCTCCTGAAATTGTTTTAATTTCTGTGCAAAATATTGAAAGCAATCAGTGGTCCTTTTGCAAATTCTCTTCCACCAGTTTCCATTTTTTTCAGTAAAAAATACATCTACTTTCAGAAGGAGAAGCTTGAGCAAAAGAAGATATTTCAATCTGAAACCAAAAAGAAAAGGTGATTTCTTCCATTTACAACAGTATTTTAGATGGACCTTCTCTTTTTTCTAGGTTTTGTTTTTGTGTTTCGGCCTGTTAGGACAGAGAGAGGATTAAGATAGCTAATGGACAGTCTTTATTGGCAAACAAAACTAACACCTAAATGTCTCTTTGCATGTACAAGTGGTAAACTCTTCATTAAAAAGAGAGTTACATTGACAGAGGCAGACTGGGCTACAACTGAGCCACAGTGTAAATAAACCTCTGCCAGGGCCCATACAAACTCCATTCCTCCCGTGCTTGCAGCCTATTCCCTTAGTATTAAATAGCTCCAAATGCTCCCTGTTGTTTTCAATGCTATGCAAATATTGGCAGAAGGACGCAAGCTCTGTTTTAAAGATACCTCAGATACAGCCATACCAACCAAACTTTTTTTGGAAAGCAACATCAGGACTTGCAGTTTCTCTTTTTACTTCACCAAATGAAATTTATCTGCAGATAGAATTGTGTTTTTAGCTGCCTCAGGCTGTGCTAGCTCTTGCTGAATTTGGCCAATCATCCTCTACAAGGGAAGAACAGAAAATGAAGAGGTAATTTTTAAAAGTCAAAATATTTCATTTTGTATTTTGGAAAAGGAATCATTATAGTTGATTTTATGTGTTGAAATAACTTCCCATTGTGAAACACAACTGTTTTTCTAGAAAGGACAGTGGCTGTCTGTAAAAACACATCTAATTGAGGCTGAAAAAATTACACTGTCTTTCTGTTTTACTGGAATATCTCAAAAACCTTCCACCTCTAGTTTAACCAGGGAAAACCAAACCTCTCTTGATTTTCAGTTGGACAAATGAAAGAAAATGAATGATAGAGATATTCAGTAGCAATTTCAGATGCCACAGCTTATGGGAACCCAAAAGGAGAATGTGGAACATCTGATCAGCTCTGCAGCATCACCAGCACGTGTCCTACAGTGTCTTTGGTGTCCCTGCTCTCTGCATGTCGTTGCTGGAAAATCTTGAACTCTCACTTATCTCACACATGTCAGCCACACTTAGATGAACTGTCCCAGGGCTGCCACTGCCCAGCTCACATCTAGTTCCCATCACAACCCTCTCTGGTGTTGAGGGGAATATAAAAAAGAAAAAAAACTGGGTGCAGGAAATGACAAGTTCAGTTCTTAATTTATAGTCACTCATACTCTACTCCTAAATATCACGGTAATTCCTTTGATTTTCTGAAAATGTAAGTGGATCCTAAAAAGCAGTGTGACTTCTTGGCATCCTGCACCAGAAACAAATTATTCCCATGTTGTAATGCATAATGCACAGTAAGGTCTGCATGAAAACGAGCTGGCCACTGCACAAACACAATTCCACTGGTGAAGCCTCCAGCCTCATTCATAGTACCTGCTCTTCAGTTTTGTTCCCGTTTAAAACATGCCATGTCACTTAATTGACAGATTCCATGCCACAAGCAGTTTGCAAACACACTTGTTTGAAGAAGATATGCCCGGGCTGATTTGAAAAATCCCTATGCAGTGCATTCAAAATAATTCCGAACTGATTAATGACAAGTTGAGCAAATAGAGGGAATGAAGGGTCTGGCACAGGCTATGGTTAGTTAGAATTTGCTGAGTTCACTCCAACTAATTTTGTACCTTCTTCCATTTCACTTTCTGTAAAATTCCCAGCAAATCACTTTATGGTGAGGGATGAGTTGCAAACCAGAGTGTAATGAATAGACAGAGGAGAAAAATCACAACAACACATTTAAAAAATTCCCTGGGTAAATATTTGGCCCTCAAGATTCACTGCCTGCAGCCAGGGGTGAGAAACATTACAGGTCCAGTCCAAACAAAGGCAACTTGAAATTGGGAAGTGGTCAGAGTCAGTGCAACCTCACCAGTGTCAGGGAACTATGTCTTTTATTGTAGCTGAAGATCCTAACCCTGCATTTGTGCACATACATTCATGGGTGTTCACATATTTAATGCAAACACAAATGCGGGCACTCACACATTCTTAAAATGTATGTGCATATATTCCTGTATTCACAATGAACTGTTTATGAGCAAGCTATCAAGAAAGAGTTTTCACTGAAATTATTCAGTGAATGACTTCAAACAATGAATACATTGCAGGAAATGGCGATTGGCTCCAGAGCAATCCACAAGCAGAAAAGAAAGCATAAGCAGTTGAATAAATGGGTGGCTATGAATTACTCATTTAGCTGCATTATCTTCTTGTGGTCCAAATTCAGCAAATGTCTAAACACCCACTTCCCATTAAAAGCATGAATAGTCCCATTGATTCAATAGGGTTATTTTCTCTGCCTTCCATGGGGCAACTCAAATACTTAAATTTAAGCAAGTGCTTAAAGTGCTTTGCTGAATCAGGAGGTATGTCCACACTGTATATACCTGTGTTATACAGAAGGTCAGATTAGCTGATCCAAGAATCCTTTATGGTCTTAAGATCTATAAATCTATGAATAAAACCAGCCTTTGCTGGAATTGCTCCTCCATAACCTTCCTGAGCACTGAAATTCATCCACACCCCAAAAATATTAATAAAACATCCTGTACTTAACTCTTTTCGTATTATACTAAGTACGCCACTAAATAAACCTCTTAATATTCCAGTATATTTTGCAATGAACATTTTCCTGGTACGCTAGAGCGGTTCCTCCTTTTGTGCCATCCAGAACACAATCCCCATGAAATACTGCAGTAAACATTTCTCTGAGTACTACAGCAAACACTACCAGCATTAGCAGATTAACCATTCCACTGAGCGCCATATTAAGCACACGTTTAAATACTGAGAAAAGACGTATAGCCTCCTCTTTCCACTGCGCCTCGTTACCCTGCCGAGATCCATATTTTTCTGCACGGAGTCGACCAGCCCTGCATGTACCTGCTCTGTTCCTTCCCCTCCCAATGCCTCTCCCTCTCTTTTTCTCCTCTCTCTTGTTTTGTTCATCCTGGATCTATTCTTCTGGCTTGGAAAATTTGTCAGGGGCCAGGAAGCAAGGGATAAAAGGGGGTCAGAGGATTTGGCACATTGTTCAACCACAAAATCGACAACAAATCTGTACTGTGCGCGTATTTCTGCCTCTGTCTCTCTCAGAATTTGCTGATGTCTGTTGATGGAGAAACACAGGTTAAGTGTGGGTCCCCCTTCCCTGGATCAAAAGAATGAAGTAGCAGGTCTTGACTGCTGTAATTTGGAATTATAAAGCATTGTTTGGATTTTACAGGTGTACTTACTGTCAGCAAAATTACCGTGCTCAGAACCTTCAGTGGATTAATCTTTAGCAAGTGTTTAAGAGCCGCTGACTCGTCTCTTGTTGCTGACAAACCATCTAGATTCAACCCATGGTTCTGTTCAGCTTTTCTCCTTTCCCTCCTCTCTCTCTTTTTTCCTCTCTTTTTTCCCTCTTTTTTTTTCCTTTTTTTTTTACTAGCAATTTGATGTTTGATCATTTGAGGCAATGAGGCGGAGGGTAATTTACGTTATCAGGGAGGTATGAGGGGTGCTGGGAACCCAGACGCAAGGCCCATTCGCCTGCTAAAGCGCCATCGTAATGTAATGAGACTCCAGTCAAGTGCAGCTAGTAATGGAGAGGAACATTTCCCATTCATCTGCCTACCTGAGACTCCACCGAATATGACAATAACTTTTGCACGGGAGGAGCAGGGGGGGACACGGTGAAGGGGGGCCAGAGTCCCCATGGCATGACTCCCTCTGTCTCCTAGAAAAGCACCACAGCCTCATCCTTTAGACCATTGAGGGAAGCTAATTAACACAACTCAGGAAGTCACAAAACAGGTTGTTGGAATTGCTTAACCCTTCCCACGTCCTTTCCAGTAGGCACATGGTCAGCACAGACCCCCAGCCCATCTCTGAGACTGGGTCCCCTCCTTAGACCCTCAGCTGTTGCGTCCCTCAGGGCAGAACTGGACCCTTGTGCAGAGGGAGCTTGGAGAGGATGGGCCCACCAGAGCAGGCCATTGGGAAGGTGCCTGCACATCAACTACCAAAAGTTGTAAAAATGAGGAAAACAATTTCCCAGAAGTGCTCCAATGCTGTTTCCCTCTAAAGGGGTTTCTAAAAAAAGCCTTTTTCCCTGATTGTCCCAAGCCAGCTCCATCACTTCAGAAGCGTGGCTTCCTATTAACAAAAACAGAGTTTTGAGAAACCCCTTCCCTTTGTTTTCAAGTGTGGCAAACAGGACATTGGGATCGCATCAACAATTTCTTTTAATAATAATTTTCTAATATCAGTCAAAACCCAAGCAAAATCTCAAGCCCACGCCACACTCCTAGTGCCATGGATTTCATGCCCCGTGGCTTTGTCAGAGCAGCCTCCTCCTGCCATGCACTCTAGAGAAGCAGATACAACTTCACAGTGTCCCGGGAGTGGCTGTTCCCATCACAAGGATGAGCATATTCACATCACTCCGACCATCAGGGAAACTGAGGCACAGAATGGTGTTCCATGCCATGCCATAATGAATAAAATCCAAGGGCTTGCATCTTTTTTCAGAGAATGAATACCCAAGGATGATAGAAGTAAATGCTGTCCCCCCCCACCCCCACTCCAAACTCTGCTCCTCAGCCTTGGCCCTTGCCTGTGAAACCTTCCTGGCTGCAGATTCACTTTCCACCGTGCCTGTGCACACAGGGCCTCCCAGCAGCACAATAATAACTGTAGCAGAAATACCCACCACCAGCAATAACAATGATGCACGTATTCAAGTTCTCACAGGCAACCCTACTACTTTGTACACTTTGTTTGCAAGCTGAGGGTAATTATAGCTTGAGGGAACCTCCTGGATGCAAACAGATCTCCTGGTATGAAGATCTCAACATATATCAAGTGATGTAGGTGGCCTGGACAAGATACAGGGGAAGGAGAGGATAATTTCCTTCATCAGCCTGTCCTAAGCTTGCTATTTGTTCCCAGAACTCAGCCTGAGAAAGGGAGAGAGAGGAAAGGAGAGGGGGAGCTGAGGTCTCTCCCTTCTAGCCCTCACCAAATTCCTGCCACATGGACCCTTCCAATTATATCCACGTTTGAAAGGCTGCTGTCAGGATGAAAGGCACAGAGCAGTAATGAACTGACGATTAATTTGCAGTTGGCTCACCCAGTGCGTGAGTGTCTCTCAGGCTCGCTGCATGCGGGTGCTAAATATGACGATGTCAGCAATTGTCAGCCAGAGCCAGGGTTACCCTTAATAAGAGTCTCTCTCACCGCTGCCTGATTGCCTGTTGCCAGCTTCCAGGGGCTCCAGCCAGGCTCCCCATCCTTCTGACGGCGAGGGGAGCTCTGTACCAGCCTGGCAGCTGCCAAAATAGCAAGAGGAAGGGAAAAGAAATGACCCTCTCCCCTGGCAAAGCAGCAGGAGCAGCTGCCAGTGCTAACTGCCTCTGCCCATGCCAACTTTGACCTGGGAGAGTTACGGCTTATGCTGGCAAGAAATTATCTCAGACTTCAATTGCACACGTGAGCACCAGCCATGTCTGGGCTGGGATCCCTTGCACCTCCAAACCTGGCAGCAAATTTCACAGCCCCTTAATCCATGTTAAAAACAAGGCTCTCACTCTCCTCATTCAAGTCAGCATCCCCATGTTAGAGTGGGCATGATGGCCAGGGAGCGTGATTGACACCGAGTTTCAACCCTCTGCTCTTGCAGAGGAACACCCTCTGCAATACCCTGCAAACCTGTACTGCCAGCAGCTGGTTTTCACGTAATGCATTAAGGGTTGATGCAGCCTGACGGGGTCTGGGTCAGGACCTGCTCAAACATCCCTGCCGGCCTCAGAAGGGAAGCAAGACACACACTTGGGAGCCAATGTGTCGAGTAGTCTGTGAGAGCACAGAGAGGGATCTGAAGCACAGCTCCGAAGAGTTTGCGGGCTCACCAGCCAAGATGTGCCCGGGTGTGGAAGGGACGCAGTAGAGAGCACAGGATTGACAGGGCTGGGAATACAACCCACATCTTCTGCATTAAGGGGCCTGTCACCGGGCCGCAGGGGAGTGCTGCTTTGCAGAGGGAAGCACAGCACCTGCTCAAAAGACACAAATATTCAAAGTAAAGACCAATCCCTTGACATTGCACAAAGACACCTCCTGCATGCTCCCAAGAAATCTGGGGTGTGCGCAGTGGTCCTGCATATTCCATTCATCCTTTCAAGTCCGTCCACCAAACCCAGACACTTCCTCTTCTTTCCTCACAACAGGAAGGAGCCATCAGCCACTATAAATGTGCTTAACCTCAAAAAGATACTTTCTTTAACTGTCTGGAGTTTGGCAGTGCAAATTGCTAGGCACCTTTGAGAATCTGGGTTCAGGAGGATCATACTAAATTCTGCTGTGGAGCAAGCATTGGGTACTTGGTATGCAGCAAGGTGATGCTCTTCAACTGATGTGGGACACTGTGTAGGGCAATAGAAATGTTCATACTGCAGCTTCCTTTTAGATTGCCCAAAGGCCTGTAAAATACATTTCATGTCTCTCATTCAGTAGATGATAATTTAGATTATTAGACTTGGCTTAATGTGATTATGTTGGGATCTGAAAGGTGAGTGCACTGGTTTCATCCTGGGCATGGACTTCTAGAGCTTCAGAGGGCTTATGAGAGTACAAAAATCAGCTGCAAATGGCAGCTACCTGGAATTTTACACCAAACACCGTATCCTTCCTGCTGCAAATAGTGGGTGCCTTTTCTTTTGAAACATTCTGAAAAACCCTTCTGACAGTTGGCTCAGAGAGAGATTTAGTTCTAAGTTTGTTTGGATGCTATTAGACAATGTTTACAGAGCTCAGACACCAAAAGAAGAATCCTTTTTCACCTTGAACAAGAGAGTTTAACCAAAAAGGTAGCTGTGGGTCCCTGTTCCCCCTTCAGCCAGCCTCTTGATTTGCAAAAAAAAAAATTTCTGCAAAACCAAAACCAGGTTATGGCTAGGTATGTGTGTCTTTGAAACTCCTTGTGACTAGAAGTCTGCTATTCATCCTGTTCTGGTACACATAGGACTTTATTTTATTACTACAGTCTTCAGGTGCCCACACAACTTACCAGTCAGTTTCCCTGCATGAAATCACATGCCCTTTCTGGAGAAAAGTACAGAATGAAGAGAGGCAAAAAGATGTTCAGTGATGGAATCTGCTCACAAGGCAAGTGCTCAAGATGGTCTAAAGCCCATGTTAGCAAAATGGACGAACTAGTCCTGTCACAGCCCTCAGGGTACCCTGGTAGTGTTTGATTCCAAGTCCTGTCACACCAGGCTGAGGTGGGGGACAGTGGTGATGGGCCTGTATCACCAGCAGCTCTGTATGTATGGCACAGAGTCTTTCATTTATGGCTGCAGCTCTTCATGTAACTTACAGGTCTTGCTGTAATCACAAATGTGTTTTTACTGTGGAATCTCTGCCATCAGAGCTGGCGTTTCAGGCACTGCTCCTGCCATTGCTCTCACTCCCTCCCAGTGCTGTCCCAGCAGATGTACAGGGTGTCCTGCCAGTTGGACACAGCCCACATCCAGCTCACATACTATTTTAAAAAACTTCCCTCAACAAGACCTGCCTGCAAAGGTGCCATCCAAGCTGCTTTTCCTGCCCACCAAGCGTGCCTGGTCCCGGGAGAGACACTTTTTGGCTTTCCCTGCTCCTTCCACCCTGCCTGGCTCCCATTGGGAACTGGCTCAGTGGCCATGCTGTGATACGGTGCAGAGCAGGAGGCAGCAGAGTCATGGCACCAGTGCCACTTGGCAGGGTGTCCTGATGACACTGTGTCCCCGTGACAGCCCAGTGCAGCCCTCGGAGAGCTGAGGGCTTCTCTGCAAAGGAGACCTGAGCCCTTTAAGGAAGAGAGAGGAGCAGAAATCAATTGTCTGCTCGCCTTCCTCCCCAGGCCCCCCTCTCCCCCTCCTCCATCACCACCACCACCGCACACGCACCCTATTCACCCTGCTGGAAGGTGACATTTGCTATTAACCTTATATTGGGCCATTTTGTAAATCAATGTCACTTACATTTAATAACAAGTGTAATCAAAGGAATTATGCAAATTTAATTTGATGCTTCTTGAATTATGCAAATCTGCACCACATATAATGGCTTCTGACATGTGCCCAGTTGGAGAACGTTCCATTACCTCCTCTCTTATTACCCCTATTATTATTTTTATTTTTTTATCCCGTGGGGGGGGAGGGGAGAAGGGAGGGAGCAGCAGTTAGGCTTAGAGGCAGGGGGGACAAGCGAGTGCAGGGAGAAGAGAAGGGAAAGAAGAGGGGTGGTGGAGAAAAGTGCTCCTTTGCCTGCATTTTGAGTAGAAAAGCCTCCTGAAGGCATTTCTGTTATTGTTATTGCAGAGCAAGGAGAGTGGGATGGGGGGGGGAGCGGAATGGGGATGGGTGGAATCATTTCCCATGAATGGCTTTGCAGGCAATAATACTATAAGCCTCTGAGTCTAAATTACTGCCCTTCCAGTCCTGTCTTCAGCACAATATTACTCTCCTTGGCCTCTTCTTCCTGAATCACCAGGCAAGCTGGGGGAGGGTGAGGAAAGAGGGGAGCAGGACCCACAGAGTGGAAAATGCAGAACAAATGGGTGAAAAGATGTTTCAGGTTTTTGTTCCATGGCCATCCCAGGTGCCCCCACATTTTTATTCCTTCTGTCAGGGCCCCAGAGGAATAACTGCTCTTTTCCCCTTTGCTTTCCCACCCATTGTTTCCTTGCATGTGACCCCAAGGTCAGGAAAAACAGCCACAAAATTCATGTGCTTCAATTTGTAGTATCTTCACAGTAACCTGGGGTATCTTCAGCCAGTGACATCCCAAGTTTCTCCTTTTGCAAGTACTTCAGTGTCTGTAGCACCAGAAGTCAGTTTGGACCAGCCTCTGTTTCTTCTGCTTGTCAGAGATGGCAAGAGTATTTGGTGATCGCAGGACAGCCCTGAAAGACAGTGCCATGACAGCAGTCCAACATGTGATGCTGGACAACATTTTCCTCTGCTGTTCCTCACAGCAACTGATGAGTGACTCTTGCCATGATAATTTGTGCAGTGTGACCTTGAGTAAGACCACTCCCATCTGTGTCTTGGTGTCCTCACACTCGTGCAAAGCAGATAAAGAAATCAATCTGTATTTTGGAAGGAGGAGAAGAAGGAGAAGAAAATACATTTGTAAAAGTCTTTGCACTCCCCTAATGTGAATTGATACACACCATGAGGGCACAGTACCAGTATGGCACCATCTTTTCTATAAAGCAAAGAGTCACTAATATCCAAAGTCTCCTTAGACTTTGAGAATTGAAAGGCAGGGAGTATTTATACATTTTCCAATTTATACTTGCCATGTTTCCTTCCAAAACTCTTCCAGATACACTGCAGTTTTTTTCTTCTTTTCTCTAAATATTTCTTCTATTATTATAAAGCCCTACAGGCCCTGCAGTTTTTTTCTCCAATGGAAGATAATTTCCAGAAACATACTCTGCATTTATATTTTAAACACAATAAGTTGGAAAAGATGTCCAGATTAATTTTTTCTTACCTACCAATTCTTCAAATTCTTTTAAAAGCTAAATAAAATGGGTTTTTTTCTTAAATGGAAGGATTTTTCATCTGCTATCAAAAATACACTCTCATAGAAATATTGGTGAGAGAAAACTGTCTCTTCTCTGCCCAAACTGAACATCATTTGAAGTTCACTGTGGAAAATGTCATGTTTTGGCCTGTCCTTAACAGTATGGTTTCCACCAATGATGGGGTGAAATGGATGTGCTCACCTCGCTTCAAGGCTAAAACCTGCTGGCCTTAGAAAATAAGTATGTAACACCCAGGAGATGCTGCTGACGTTGCTTTTCAAGCCCTGATGGTGTTTGACAGCATGAACAGCAGCTCTCCAGTGCCATCAGCACTCTGCCACTGCTAATGCTCTGTAGAGCCCATATGGGAAAAAAGGGTGGGTCTCAAGAGTTGCAGCTGTTGGTAGAAATCCTGCCGGGAGGTCTCAGTCCAGCATCTTCTCTGACCCTTGTTCAGGGAGCCCAGCCCTAGCCTCTCCAGCCCCCAGGATGTGCTTTCTGAAGGGAGGGTATCAGCAAGAGTGTCAATAATGGTGCCTGACACTTGCTCACCTCTTCCTGAGGCTGTTGATTTACTGCCCAGAGACAGTCTCTGTCATTAGAGGCTTGGGAAAGGAACAAGCTCTTTTCAGAGTCAGATACACCAATAACCTCTGAAGTTCTCCTCAGGCCAACATTTCTTGACTGCACAGAGGATGTTTGCTTTGCCTTGCCCAGCAGATGACCTTCGTGGCTCTGGTGGACATGGGGATGGTCAGGACCCACGACCATTTTCTGATTCCAAGTGCTGCACAAGCAGATCAGCAAGAGGGTGCCCATGGTGAAGGGATGATGTGGGTGCCCACCCCACATAGCCCTCAGCCTCAAAGGTCCTTCACAGGAAGCAGGTTAATGAGTGCATGGAGCTAAACTTGTCCCTGGTGATAAACCTGCTGAGGTCCACAGAGGGACCAAACAGCCCAAAGGGTCCTGTCCCTGAATTCAAGAGGTGTGTGGCAGATGGAAGTACCTCTCCTACAGAGACAGCTTTGCACACAAAATGCTATTTCATAGCTAGTATTTCTGGGCTTATCTCTCCACAAAGATTCTCAGGAGGAGGTCTCTGAATGACTCCAAGCATGGATATTCCAGGATAAAAGAGTCTGTGTTGGAGTTTGTTTGGAATAGCTGTCAGGAACAGCTAGAAGATGTCCTGTAGTCTCCACTGCAGCCAGCAGCACCAGTCACAGAGCTAAGGCATCAGTGGCTGTTGTAATGTGGGTTCACTGCTCTCTGTGCTCCTCAGCTCCAGCCCCAGCTGGAGGATGCCGGATACAACAGAGATGCCGGCGTGAAAGTGAAAGCCTTTTCCTTAGGGAACCCGTTCCATGGAGCTTAGGTCCTGGTGCTGTCGGTTGCCTCAGAAATAGGCAATGCAAAGTTCCTGAGCCTAGGCTGAAAGACCTTTGTGCTGTTGCTGGGACAGTGAATTTGCCTGCCTCAAGCCCTGAAGGGAGCATGCTGGGCTTCCCCAGAGTAAACAAATAGAGTGGGGAAGTCGTAATTGACACAAGGGCTCTAAAAGGGACAGCTCCCAGCGGGAGGCCATGCTGCTTGAAGTTTCCTTGCTCTCCCCTTCCCTGGAAATCACAGGTCATTGCTTGCAGCCACCTCTTTCCCAATAAAACTGTAACCAATGAAGAGCCATAAAAACACTGAAGCACAGAAAGGCTGGGAATCTGATCTGGTGAGAAAGAACACACTGACAAAATGAGCATGAAACATCGTGGGAAGCAGTTTGGAGGGATCAGGCTGGGACAGTGCAAGATAAGAGCTCCTGAAGGAAGATTGTGATGGCTTCAGAGATGGGGGCGAAGGAAGTGGTGACACGGTGCTGTGACAACTACCAGCAATGTGGAGGGGAGTTTCCCAGGAAGATCTTTTTAATCAAAATAAACTTTTAAGTGAGAGCTGAAGAAAAAATGGAATTATGGACAGTCCTACTTCTGACCAGGGTCCCAGCTGTCACACTACTGCCTATGCTTGGCCAGGGCATACAGGAGTAAACAGGTGTCCTACCTGCTCCATGCCTCTATTTCACCACCTGTTTTAGGACAGGCACTCACCCCACAGGCTGGAACAGACCCCAGCAGCAGGGGCTCTTCTGCACTATGACTCAATTGACATCAGGGAAAAACCTGATGCTTAGCAATGAAGAAAGGTATACTTTTGGTGATGCAAGGAAGGAAGATACTCTAATTTACCGTTGCCCTTGCAATGACAGGGGACTGGAAGTTTCACTGGGAAGGCACCAGAGTTTCTCCTTCATTTTAGGGCAGATGAAAGGAAGATAGCAGTTTCATATACAGGTAAAAGTCACATAAGAAACTAAACAGGCAGATCAGCTGATTTTTTACATAGAAATAATTATGTATTTTGTTGTTATGTTTTTAGAGACTTTTAGGTTCTGATAATTTCATAATTTAATTACTGAAAAGAGAGCTCCATGAGTTAAATATTTGGAAAAAAAACCTATTCTGAGGACAAGTGTTGCTTTCCTATAAGCATGACTGAGATTTGCATGGACAGAAACTGCCAATTCCCCTTTAAGCTGGCAGGCATCTGATGAAATGCAAAAGCAAAAAACTGGGGACCAGAGGGAGCCAGTGTCTCCTGGAGCTCCTTCTTCCCAGCACCCTGAAAGTTTTGCAAGCGGACCCTGCTAGCATCAAACCCCACAGACTGCTTTCCACAGTGAGCTGGGGAAAGCCCTGGCACAGGTTAATGACAGCAAGAATCTCTATCATCTGTGGGATGGGGAAAAGCAGGGAGACCCTGTGGAGAACTCTCTCTCTGTCCACTTGCTGTAAGGTCCACTTACCACAGGCCTCTGGCAAAAGTCAGCATCACCCTCCTCTGGCTTCCTCTTACAGCCCATCCTTCCCTTGTTTGAGCAGTGGCCCCACATCTTTGTTGCCTGCATCTGGGCCCAGTTTCAGAGAGTTTCAGGGCATCACTCTATCCCCAGCAATATCACAGAGTCACCCAAGTGCTGCTTTTATCCTGGCCAGAGCCAAATCACACCAGTGTGATCCTGTTAGCATCAGTGGAGCCTCACAGAGGGTGAGTCCTGCTTGCTCAGCCTCTCTCCAGCACCTGATTCTGCATGCAAAGAACAGGAAGATCTTTTTTTCTCTATCTCCCCATTTCATTCCTGTCCACTTTTCATTCCTCCCATTCCTCATTCCTGAATACATGGGTGCAGCTCTGCTTGTAGAAATCCCATGGAGTTATTCCTGCTGCATCCCAGGGCAGTTCAGGGCAGTAGAGATGGGGATCCTCCAATTTCTCACCTTACATCCTTTCCAAGAAGCTATCTCATGGCACTGCAGGAAAAGGGATTATTCAATCTTTATTAATTTATTGAAGGGAAGGAAGAGGGTGGAAATTGTAATGAAAGGGACAACCAGCAAGATGGCAAGGAAGGGAGGTTAAAAATGAAATCATCATCTAATTGGCCTGCAGTGAATTATTCACATGTATAATCTTTTAAAAAAAAAATTCAGCACAAGGCAATGCAAGTAAATGCTGTTCATGTTTAAAAGTCATTTCCATAAGTAAGTGCAATTTCTCTACTGTTTGCCCCTGTTTAATGAAGTGAAATCTTGTTTGCATTCCTCCCAATTTCCCAACGAAAGGCGCCCAAGCGTTTGCACCAAAATTACTTGGCCCAAATTAAAACCCTCCAACACTTCAAAAAAAAAAAAGAGGAAAGGGGGGAAAAATCAGACTTATTTTTAAAATGCCTTAAGTGCATCCCAGCATCCTAATTTATTTTTAGACACTGGTTATTAAGAGTAGTAGTAAGTTTCCCCTTCTTTCTCGCTCTCTCTCTTATTTAAATGAACTTAATGGCAATAGATGCAAATGTCTGGAAGAGGAAAATAGTTAACATTTATTTATTCTTACTGTTGTCTCTTCCCTGGCTGGTGTCATTAGAACAGTTCGTTGCATCCCATTCGCTCCCATTAGCTCTGCTATCAGAGCCACCCAGCACGACTCCAGCACGGCTCGAAGTGCTTTCTGCGGCCCACATAGGGACTACATCATCATCTCCGAGGCACTGGCTTAATGACAAGAAAAAAAATCGGAATATATTGCACAGCGTTCTGGGGAAACAACAACAAAAACCGCTGCTGCCGTCGCTGCCACCCAATGCCATGTCCCCTTGACCCGGGGCATGTGTCCTGCTTCAGCAGGGCAGGGGACAGACAGACGGACTGGCTGTGGTGCCAGGGCAGGCATCCCTTCGCAACTCATTGATCCGGGCAATGTGCAGAGAAATACGCCAACAGGGACCCGGAGTGCTTGGAAACGCGCTCGGGAGGACCCAGCAAGACTGGAATGGGTTCAAACAGCTGCTCGTTGCCAGCAGAATCATCAGCCCCCAAAGCAGGGCTGCCAGCCGGCTGACTCCTGGCTCCCTGGTGTGGGCAGAAGCTGCCAGCCAAGGCTGGTGGTGGGATAGAGGGTTTGCAGTCCCTTGCTGAATGAACCCTGCATTCCTCCAGTGCCCCTGCTGCTCCCTTTAGGAGCGTTTCCTAAAGCAAACCAGACCAGCTCACATGTGTGAGCAACCACGTATCTCGGGGTCGCGTGGCTGGAGCTGACATCTCAGGCTGCTGCGGGCGCCTGTCACCCTGCACACGTTGTCCCAGTCATTGGCCACTGCTGCAGAGACACGGGACTTTGCCCTAATCCTCCCCGGGGAGCAGGGGCTGAGGGCTAGCGCTGGCACGTGACAGCCCAGAGAGGCAGGTGCCCCAGTGCCAGGGAGAAATGGCCAAAATCCACTCTCCCCCTGAGCAATGGTGTCCCTTCTGACCCTCTGAATGTGGAGGTGGGCCTGGCCCACACCAGAGGGACAAAATCCCTTTGCAAGCAAGAGGAATACAGCAGGTCGTTCACCCAGAGCACCAGAAGGTTTTGAGGTCTTGTGAGCCCTTCACCCCTCAGGTGACACACAGGTGAGGATGGTGGCAAGTGCCAGAGAGGGAGACCAGGGCTCGTTGACAGCTTCGGCTGACAAAGCAGCATTTGGGAGGAAGGACATCAGCATCTGCAGCGCTGACACTGAGAGAGGCGGCGGCTCTTGCAGGCGGGGACGGAGCCGTGCGAAGGGCCCTCCCCCTCCATAAAGTTGACATTGTCTCCCGTGATAACTTTTCTGCTGAGGTAGGAGACACTTTACTGCAGAGTTGCACACAGCAAGTAGCTGCCCTCCCCCCCCACCCTTCCCATCCTCTCCCCCTCTCTCCCTCTCCAGCATCATTTACATCCTTAATTAGCTGTAATTCTGCAGTGCTCATTAGGGAAGGGCTGGAAAATATCAAGGAGCCCACAAGCAGGGGGCTTCAGGGGAGAGGGAGGAAGAGGGGGATGCATCAGCCTGAGAGGGATGCCCAAGGCTGGATTGTGGAGTCAGAAGCCAGGAGCTACTTGCTTAATTCAAGTGGGATGATCACACTAGTGTAGTTTGGGAACACTGATCCAGTGATGGGGCTAAAGATGCCACACTGTCCCTCCTAGAAAGGCAGAAGAGCTATCCAGAGAATAACAGCATCTCTCCAAGAGGACATGCTCTTACCTCCTTGCTCGCAGGTGATACCTCTCCGCTGGTTATTCAGTGTCCCACACACCTAAAGCCAACAGACAGGTGCAGGAAGAGGGCAATATTCCACTCCAATGCAGACAGCTAAACAAACCTGTCCTTTCCTGCAGCCTCATCAGGAATTATCCAGCAAGGAGACTTTCCGGGAAAATTGCAGCTGACAAAACGAAAGAACTTCTGCCAGGTGTGTGGCTGCACTGCAAACTTTCAGTTAGAGGAAGAAAGACACAAAAATTATCCAGAAGAAAATCTGAATGAGTTGTTAACTGTTTCTTAAAGGAGTACTCTCTTGGTTTAAAACAAGGAGAGGGTAAGCACCTTGAATTTGACTTCAATGACCAAAAATCATTGAAAAAACCCAATCCAGCCCAAACCGAACCAAACAAACAAAAAAACCCCCACATAAACAAAAACAACAACAAAAAGCCAAACCCAAAACAACTCCAAAAAACCAAACACACCAAGAAACAAGGGCTCAAACAAAACAATACAACAACAACAAAATTACAGCCAAACTTTGCATTCCAGGTTATTGAACAAAATGTGTCCTTCAATCCCAAATGGAAAAACATTGTGAAGTTTTATTATTGCTCCAGATTTTTGGTATAATTACTTCGGGGAGCAGCAGCAGACCCAGGCAGTTCTAATCTGGAATCCCTTTTGCGCAGGAGTATATTCACAAAGTCCTCCCTCTTCACAGTCTCGAGAGACCTTCCCAAGACCATTAGGGAGGTTCTATTGTCTCCTTTAGCTGGAGAACAGCTAAAGTAAGTGAATGAGGCAAGGACATAAAGGAAATCTGTGGCAGAGCCAGGCAGTGACCCCAGATTTCCTACTAGTTCTCTTAGAACCACTAGTTACAAGCCATCCTTCTTTGTGGTCCAGCATTTGTAGGACCACTTGCACTTGCAATTCCGGGTACATACCTCACTGGGTTTTAATTCACTGCCAAGCTGTATCTTTGCTCAGGGTTAGATCATAGAATACTTTGGGTGGGAGGGACCTTAAAGATTATCCAGTTCCAAACCCCCTGCCATAGGCAGTGACATCTTCCACTAGTCCAGGTTGCTCAAAGCCCCATCCACCCTGGCCTTGAACACTCCCGGGGATGGGGTATCCATAACTTCTCTGGGCAACCTGTGCCAGGGCCTCACCATCCTCACAGTAAGATTTTTTTTCTGCTATATGATCCAAACCTGACCTCTTTTGGTATGAACCCCCTTGTCTTACCACTACATGCTCTTGTAAAAAGTAAAGTCTGTCTCTAGATTAGCTGTAGGTGCCTTTAGGAACTGGAAGGTGCTATAAAGATATACATGTAAAAGTCTATCTGGGAACAAGTAAAGTTGATGTTAATGATGTTAATGTTAATACTTTCCACTTGCTAGCAATAATATGAACCTAGAGGTTGAGCTGTGCTGGTGCATCCCACCAAAGACAAAATGACCACTAGCACATGTGGGATTATTTACAAATATGTGGGCATGTGCACAAATGGGCATTTGCACTTTGAAGTATCTTCCTCTTTAATCAAAATCTTCAAATCTCTGTTAGTGTTTAGATAAAAATTACCGTAACAGATAATCAGAATAAGTTAACGTGCCAGAACAAGCGAAGAGAAAACCCTAGTGAAGTACAACTTTATGGAAATGCCTAGGACCTTTGCAAAACAGCATTTCAGTGATTCGTATAGTTTGCTCTGAGGTTTAACACACGATAACTCTCTTTGCACTTTCCCAGAACAGCTTATTTACATCATTCAAGCAAAGAGAAATATGGCCCATCTTTCTGTATTAACATATGGCTTTTCCTGTAGTGCTTGGTACACAGATTTCTAAGGCCTTTACAAAGTACATAAAACTTCCAGCTCCACTCTCTTTGGGTTTCAAAGAAGTAGCAGTGGACCAGAGTCTCCCTGGATCTCATTATAGTGCTCTAAAGAGCATCTTCTCTGCACTTCAAAAGGTACCATTCAGTCAAAGTTTTCAGTGACAAATTGACAATGACAAACCTTCAGAAAAAATTTTATCCATTACCACTCTAGTATTTGTGAATAAACAAGATAAGGAAAATAAAATGCTAGATCTGCATGCCCATTAGAGATATTCAGCTGGAATAAGGAAAGAGGCCTCCCCTTTTCCTGGCTGTAGAAGACAGTTGGCTTAAACCTCTGTATGGCCTTGCTGAGCCCACACGACATGGGCAAGTGGTAGGATTCTGCAAAGGGTAAACACCTGCTCCCAGACATCCACAGAGGAGTGTGGGAATGCAAAGAGCCGCTTGTATTCCTTGCGTCGCTCACAGCTGCTGGCTCCTGGGCAATAGCTCACGCCTGCGTGAAGCCGCCGGCACTCTCCTGCTCACAGCAGCCAGTGATTCCCTTCAAAATGGCTCAAAAGTGTCTTTTGTAAATTGCCCGTTAGTGAGTTCTTTGATACCTAGAGTACCAATGAATGGTGTCATTCCCACAACATACTTACCATCATTACATTTTCCTCTTCTGTACTTCATCCTTCCACTAGCAAGCCTCGAGGAGCAGCAGGCATCTGCCTTCTGCCTTGCAGCAGTAGTCAGGAAACCTGAGTTCAGACAGAGTCTGGGATGAAGGGATGCTAAGCAAATGTCTAGAGAACCAGGTAAAGTATGAATTACAGATAGGACATTCAAATATGAGCTGCCTTTCCCACAGTTTGGTGTCAGGGCTGGCAGTACAGAGGATGAACCCAAAGCATAAAGTTGTGTTTCACGTGACTGTCAGAATTGGAAGCAAATCTGCACCAGGGATGGATTGCTCTGTATGAGTAAATGGAAATGAGAAAAGAGGAACATACTGACATGCACAGAGGCATGGTATATGTGGATAGGTACATGGGAGTTAAATTACATATGTGTATGCTTATTTGCATTTCCATATGTGTTGGGGTGTGCCTGACTCTGCGCATAACTGTGGGCACGTGCCAGGAGTGCAAGGGCTACTCCCCAGGCTGTAAACCAGATAAGTGTGGGTAAGAGTTTGTGGACAGCTGAATAGCTTGAGGCATCAGCTGTAAGGGCTTATTTCCAGTGCATTTTCCCCCACTAATGAAACCATTTCTGCAAACCTCCCTCAGGTGCCACACAGCACATGCAACACCAAGGAAACATCAGGGAAGATTTCTGGTCACTCAGACTGTGGTAACTTGAGGAGAAAGCCTAGTCCGTGAAAAGAAACCGCTCGTGTAATTTGCAGAGGTATTTGGCTGACTGAACAGCCTTGCACTTTGCAAGTATTCGTTCGGTTTGCAGCAGCATTTTCTCCCCGATTCTTTCACAGAGTCTTGGAAGAGACACAGATTTGTTCCACTCTAGCTTTCCTGGCATTATTGCATCTGGTGACTCCTGCCAGGAGAAGCTGAGAGGAGTAGAGCTCTGAACTGGCCCACCCTGCATCCTCACACTGCTGCACACCAGGCTGCCTGCAGGGCTGTCACAGTCAGGGTCCTTCCAGCTTTCAGCGACCCACCTCTCCCCTCCGCACTCCTGCCCCAGTTCTGCAGCCAACTCAAAGCTTTCCCTGCCCTTCACCCTCCTGATAGGACTTGGCTTGCTCTCTTTGGCCCAGGTCCAGACAGAGTTTTTGAACATCTCCTCCAGAAACGAGTCCTCTCTCTCATCAGTCAGAGCCAAGCTTAACAGTGCCTCCTGCTGAACCTGCTGGCGTGGCCAGCACCTCACTCCATGGGCATCCTGGGCTTTCCCACAGGGACTCAGGCAGTGAGAGGGAGGGAGATTGATAGCAATGAAAAGCAGCAGATGAAAAGTAAACTCACACTACATAAATTCTTAAATGATTTTTATAAGGACACAGCATTGTAACAACTTGCCAAGAACAACACCGAAATTCTTTCAAGGTTTCCCATTTGTTTGTAAAGTGAATATTAAAAGTGCAGGCAGCAGTCTCCTGGTGTTCCCCTGGGAACTGTTAGTGTCCGTAGTAACGAGGTCATTCCTTTTTTATTAGGAGAAGGTTTTCTGTAAAGTTAAATGTGCTGACAGCCTCTTGCCTTTGATGTTGGGTTTCACCTCAGTCCCTCCTGCAGATATTGCTGCTCCTCCCTCGCAAAGACACATCCCTGACAAACAATCTCCTCTCTGTCTTCACTACTTGTTTGTTTAGATGCATGATAGGCAGCTCTGT
The DNA here is from genome assembly GCA_013398275.1 of Promerops cafer. Taxonomy (NCBI): domain Eukaryota; kingdom Metazoa; phylum Chordata; class Aves; order Passeriformes; family Nectariniidae; genus Promerops; species Promerops cafer. Next base: position 128,497 of record VZSE01015366.1, on the reverse strand, counting down.
TAAAGGGCAGCACATGAAGGCGGCTGGTGTTTCAGTGGACAGGAGATGTGAGAGATTTGGTTGCTGTAATTAAGTCAGTCTTCATTCACTGCCAGCACTCAGTACCCTTCATTTTATTGACCAGACAGATAATTACACTGCCAGCAGTCACAAACCCCCAGTTACAGTCACACTAAAATTGCCATGGTGTCACATCGAGAAAAACGTGGGACCCGCAGAACCCTTGCCACAAAGCCTGGCCTGCAAGGGAAGGCAGGGAGGAGCACCCCAGCACCATGCCTGCTCCCCCGGGACTCTTCTTGCTCTGCAGCTACAGGCTTTTCCCCTGACAGAGGGGAAAGTCCTCCCACAGGAGGACCCACACAAGAATCTGCTGCTGCCATGTCTTAGTTATCACAGCTCCCGCTCAAGCACCTTCCCTGTCCGGTGACCTGGACATCCCTGTGGAGTGGCCTCCAAGCAACCGTGCACTGTGTCTACCTGACCACAGCCAGCAAGAATGCTAAAGTATAGATAAGCCACGGTTGCTCCATGGCCCACATCAACCAGCTGACCTGTGCAAAAGGGACATCTGGTGAATATGGCACTGAATTATCCCTTGGGAGATTCAGTTCTGAGATCTACAAACAGTTTCCCAAAGGTCTGAGGCAAATTAACTCAACAGCCCCTCTAGTAAAAGCACAGGGTAGCCCCAAGAGCCTCATTCAGTGGCTGCTCAGAGCCGTGGTCGCTGCCTGCTCTGCGTGTGCACACACCACATCGAGCACACAGGAGCCCGAGTCCCAGCAGGCACCTCAGTGCAGCACAGTCACACAAAGAAACTAACTTTTTTTTTTTGTTTGAGCATTTAAACAGGCAACAATGCCCACAAAGTGTATTGTGTGTAGCCACTCCTTAGAGTAGCAAAAGATAAATAATACTTCCATGCTTCAAAGTGAAGTGCACACTGTGTGCACCCAAATAATAAGAAATAATGTGAGTATCCTTGTTCATCATGGACATAGTAGGAAGAAATCAACTTCTTCCCTGGGAACGAGTGCTTAGAAATGATTTATTCACTCTTGGGAAATGAATGCAAAACCCAAGGAGACACCATTGTGCAGTGAGGTAGATCAGAAACTTGTCTGCCTGTATTTAACCACAGGATCAAGAATTGTGATCAGGTGACTGATGATGGCACCAAAAATATTTCAGCTCTGGGATCCACATTCAAAACCAACCATGAGTCTGTGATGAAGAAAGACTGTGACCCCAAGTCCTACAACTGTTCAGTGGCTGACACCAAACAGGCTGCTACAACCAGAGTAATTTACCAACTACAAACACTCGCATCAGCAGACTATAAGAAAAGGACCTTCATACTGGAGTCACAGATCTACGGACTTCTAGAAAATGCAACATAGCAAGCCTGGGTCTTATTTCTGGCTCAGCTGAGCCTGCTTGCACCTCTGTTTGCACTGAACTCTTTGTGAAATAGGCAGCTTTCAGAGGGAGGTGGGTCACTATGATCCTTAAAGTAAACCCAAGACCAGGCAGTCTAGATTAAGTGGGACAAATTCTCAGTGGCTGGAGGTCCCGGATGAACAACTGAGAAATATGAATAATTTTGGCCATGGTACTGTGCTTGAGATTTATTCCTCCATGATCTTATATTTTACCAGTCTCTTGCTAAGCTCAGCACTGTCCTCCTCCAGCTCAGCTCAGCACAGCTCCTGCTGACAAACATGGCACCAGTGGAACAGGAGATAACCTTCCCATGGGAATGCAGCAGCATGGCTGGCTTTCATCTGGGATGCAAACAGCAGTAGTGTGGACTGCTCCCAGAGAGAAGCAGCCAGGACAAGGACTTCCCCCTCCAGGAGAGCCAGGACACAACACAAGCCCAAAGCCAACTGTGGCAGTGCAGCACCTCTGGGGATGTAGTCCCCAGCCTCTGCCTGCTCTGGCCATACACACCCACAGCTGGGCATGCCCTGCCCCTGCCCCACATGGGTTCTCAAGGGTCTCAGCAAGGAGAAAGCCTGGGAGGGGACGCCCAAGGATGTCATGGCTTCACCATCCAAGCAGGAAGTGTTAGAGGCGGGATGTTTGCCTAGAGAGTTTATGAGTGACACCTTCCAGCCCCCACACTCCCCTCCCCTGTGC